>JABSTQ010010664.1:0-255457 GCA_013358835.2 Ixodes persulcatus | reverse complement strand
AACACTGGCCAAATACTTCACGCGGGAAAGCTGGAGGACTAGCTGGACGTGCTTGCACAGATGGGGCTTTGGTCACGACGCCGTGCATGTATAATTGTGCAAAAAAACTGACCGTACCGACAAAGATCTTTAACTTGACATGTGCCTTCACTATTTTTACAAATAAAAACAAGTAAATACAGAAATAAAAATAAATGTTTAACAAGATATACGTGTGTCTCGAAATTATGCCAACACAATGCCGCGCATCGTTTATCGGCGACGGAAGGGCGAATGAATTGAAGCGGCCAGTTACAGTTGATTTCATAAACGACAGTGGCTAACCAGGAAGTTTTTCTTCGAGGTCGGGCGCTGAGGTGGCGAGAATACTCATGAGTTGGAGTTCTGAGGGCGAGTGGGACGGAAAGTGGGTTAGCCTTATTATACACGATTAAGACGTGACCAACACATATTCGATTTGAGAGCCAGGTGTGCTCAAAACTTTAAAAGCTACTAGGCTTTCTGAAGCTAGATGACGTGAACATACCTGAACATACTTGATGCAAGGTTAACGCCCAATTGACTCCAGCCAAATGGCTTGCAAATTCTTACCTTTGTAGGTATCCTGCCAGTACTGAAGCCCTAATTGCAATCACGATGGTTGGATGATTCCCTGAGCAGTAGGGCCACTTTTATGGCAATTGAAATATTCATTAAACATTAACACTTGTAAAAGAACAAATCAAGCCTGATCAAGCAAGAAAAATGACGATCGTAGTCGGACTGGCGCAAGCCTGGCGCGCGCTATACTTACGCTAGTTCTGCTACGAGAGCACGGATCCGCGCAGGGCTTTCAAATGTGTGTACATGCGACAGACGTTTGCTGCAAACTACATCGGCTGAGAAGGTCTTCCTCTAAACGCCTCGGCGAACGCGAAACGATTCGTAGTCATAAAAATAGACGAACTCAACGAGCTACGTGGTGTATGAAACTGCTTGCCGCAAACACCGGCAGCCATGTCTGTGAAACCAAAATAGAAAAGACTCGTTTTGTGGTCCAGTTTTTTTTACACCACAGTCAAAGGTTTTTAGTCCTGCCCCAGTCGAGGGTTAAAGTCATAATAATAAACTTCCACCAGTGTGCCTGCATCCTGACTGTTTTTTCGGTGAAAGCGGAAAAAGTTCGTCCGTCTCCCAAGCGCATCCACAATACGGAGACGACGAGCAGACGCCAGCGAGGACGGACCGAACCTGTTCGCCATCCCACAGTGCCGCGAAACTCCAACATCGTACCGTGGCACCATTGTCCAAGAGAGAAATCGACGTTTGCTACCGCGATAAAGAATCGTACGCCGCTGTTATGTACAGATCGAGACAAAACACCGGGACAGGCATCGTGCGAAGCGCCACTAACTTCACTAACCCAAAGCACAGGCATGGTTCTGCTCGAGAAAGCTTCGGCGTAGACGCGACAAAGTTCTGGGCTCGCAGAGGGGCGTTTGGAGATGCCTTCACGCACTCCGCGCTCGTGCACAACACTCAAGCACACCGCATCCTCAAGAGAGGTCTTGCTCGGTGATATCCTGGTTGGATGTGCAAGAATTATCGCGGCGTGCTAGACGAGTTTTGACGGGAGCGTCTTGACACGGACCCGCTGAACCTGCGTCGCGTCAGCCGGACAAGGTTTCTGGAGTTTCTTTCACGCGTGGAATCAAGAATCGCATGACAAAAAAATGAACCAGAGAACACACAAAACACAACGATGCGCCATTTTTGTTTTGAACGCCCAGAAGCAAAAAATCAAGAAAACCATGTACTGTTGCCAGACTCAGGGCCGGTTGCACCAACGCCGCTTAGCGCAAAGCGAAGCTTAGCCGGGCACTTAAGCTAAGTTTCGGTTTCGTTCGGTTGCACCAAAATCGCTTATCGCTAAACCTAGCACTAAACTACGCTTATCGTAAGCGCTCAACATTGGGCGCTTTGCTTTTGGTTGTTTCTTAATCCTGGATTTAAAACATGGCGGCTGGTTTGTGGCGGTCGACGCGGTGGACAAAATTGGTTGTACAAAGTGTTTTAGGCTACAACAACGTGAGAGTTTCGACAGAATGACCTTCGATTGTGACAAGGATGCAAAATATTGTCGCGTGAAGTGTTTATCGACTCCTGTTTTCAAGCTGGCTCTCCACTCTCAGTGCGTGTTAGCCCTAACCGAGATACGTACGGAGCTGTGGGGCTCACGTCTGTATTCCCGTTGGTTATTCTGTCAACGAGCTTATTCGTATGTATACCTTACTGATTTTCGCCTAACTGTAACGTATTGTTATTTACCAGCTTGTTTATTTCTACTTGCAACGCATATCCTTCAATCCGATCAGCGCGTTGAATAGTGGCAGTACATGACCTCGGCGATCAGCTGATTTTCGACCCTTCTGCCGTTTCCATCAGATTGTGGCGCTTTTAAATTAGTATAAAACAGCGAAAAGTCAATTGTTTACGTTTTCTGAGTTTGGAGACAATCTTCAGTGAATTTTTCTTGTCTCGCCAGTAGAATCTTGGCTTCAGAAAACTGTATCGTTCCATAACCGTAACTTTTCTGGTGATCGCGCTTTTTAGGAATATTTTGCTTTATATCTTTCATTCGTGGCGACGACAACTCGACGACTTCTATTCGACGATTTCCGGGCATTTTCGCAGCTGCCGTGGCGAGTTCGTCACTGTTTTGAACTTCATGGGTCTCAGGCATGACTTGATTTTAGTAGTCATCTTACCTGCCTACTTATTCTCGATGATGTTTTGTCTTCAGCGATGTAGCGAGTAGAGCGTCCTTCTCGCGATCGGTGAGATTTGGGGCCCCCGATAGCTCCTTTATCTCAAAATGTGAGCACGAAAACTACTGTCACTGTCAAAATATTGTGTTATCAACCGATATTAAACACACAATCACAGTTGTAAAGAGCATTCGTGTTTATTTAAAGCGTTGACTCCTGTTTTTGAAAGTTGAGCGAAAAAAAATGATTGAACTTGGAGACCTTTAATTCGTTACTCACCGAAGAAATACAGCGAAAAGCAGACGCCGACGACGGCTACTACAGCAGGATTTTTGTTTACATCACGATATTCCTCTCCGCCAATCGTATTCGTCCCCCTGAGCGTTCCCTAGTTCGCTCTGTTTGTCCCTACATTCCCTAGGCAAATCCAGCGTTTAGCTAGGGGCGCGTCTGTAAAGCCGGGTTAACGTTGGTGCAACCGGAATTTAAACCCGTGCTTATCCGAGCTCGGTTTAGGGCGCTAAGCCGACTTAGGAAAGAGCCGCTTTGGGTTAAGGTAAGCGACGTTGGTGCAACCGGCCCTAAATGCTTTCCAACTCAATCTCCCGCCAAACGTCCGCGAGTGAAAAAGGCTTGACTTTATCAGTCCGCGCGACCGCGAACGAGGCGCGGATCGCAGGAATCGGTGACGTACCGGTCACGTGGTACATGGTCTGCGGACGAAAATCGCGATTCGGTCCGTCGTGTGAATCGGCTATAGAAACGCTAAATTTGGAAGTTCTGAAAAAAAAAAGGGGGGGGGATTAAGAGGCGACGTAGGTGAACACAAATATAAAGCTATACTAGGGACGTCATCACTTTTTACACACTACGATAGAGCAGGGCCGCAGTGCAGCCTTTGTCGGTTCTAGCGACGTCGTGCGGCAAAGCCTCTATAACGAAGACTAGCTAGCTCTATTTGAGTGATGGTTGGTTGTCGGTTTTCTCTTTAGGAAGTGAATGATTTGCCATCTCGAGTTACTGCGTCACTGTAAACGGTTACGAAATACTTCAAAAAAAATAAAACACGTTTTTATGTTCTTATGTGGAGTATTGCTACATTTAGAAAAATGAGTGGCCTTTCTACATTCATAACGGAACTACAATAATGGCTGAGCAGACGTTTCTAATATACTCGTAAAATGTAGGTAAATAATGTTATGTTGATATGTTTTGCGTCGTTCTACGTAAAGTAGATCTTTGGTAAATAATTTGGAAATGTCTCTAAAACGGGTTTATTTTGAGAGTTTCGTAATATATTTTGTATAAATATCTTTGAATGTAATTTTTAATATTATGCCTACATGTCATAAATCTTGCACATAATAAGCAGAAAAAATATTACTACGTGCTTGCTCCTGTGTGAAATTGACGGCTGTGAATATTTCCAAAGCGAGAGCTTGGCCATCTCCACGCGTCGAGATTCAAAATTTTATATCTGCGTATGAAAATTAGGTACGGCGTTCGCATTAAGCTGAAAACTCTTACCAGGATGATGGCTTTAACACATATTTTTACACAACTGTAAAAATATGACACGGACCATGACTGCACGATATGTCTCGGAAACGTCCAGTAGCCACTTATCGTTTGTAGATCCATCCAGAGACGGCGTTTCAAAACGGACCCCTCCGGACAGG
The DNA here is from genome assembly GCA_013358835.2 of Ixodes persulcatus. Lineage (NCBI taxonomy): Eukaryota > Metazoa > Arthropoda > Arachnida > Ixodida > Ixodidae > Ixodes > Ixodes persulcatus. The sequence continues at coordinate 251,031 of JABSTQ010010664.1, read as the reverse complement.
TTACGGTGAAGCGCCATCTAGACGATGTGCTGCAAAGCTTGTGTAACTGTAGTTACTATAAAATGATCGCCCCCCCCCCCCCCGGCCCTTTCCCAAAAAATCAAAACAATATCTTTTGCGCGCGTCGATCGACGGAACGTGGATCTTGTTTTGAAAGAGGTGTGAGTACTGTAGGGTATTGTTAATAACGTTGACATGTATAGACTAATACCCCTGTCAGACGGGCTAGTTTAGTGTCACTACAAGCGAGTGCACTTCAACTCGTCGAAACACACTCCAAGTGTGTTGGTGCTACACGGGAAAACTTAGTGTCACTCCAAAATGATGGCAATAACGATGGGTAAGTAATGGGCACGCAAAATATTACAGTGCATACGTATTTTTGTATAATTAACTTCGTCGTCTTATTAGAAACACGTTACCATACATTATTGCGCTAAGTCACGAGCTTTAATCCAAATTTAAATTCAATTTGATCATTACAATCAGCCATTCCAAGTCAGTGATACACGTCCGCACGCCGGTACGACGCTCGAAACGAGCAGAAGTAGGGATTGAACCCAGGATTCCTGGGTTCTGCAGCGCGAGCTTTCGCTCCGCGTACTACGAGCTGGGGTGCTATTCTGGTCGCAAACGGGTACTTTCGAGTTGTGACGTATCGAGAAAGAAGGGGCGGAGCCTCAAACTAGAATGATTCTTGTTTGAGGCTCCGCCCCAACGTTCGGGTTCACGCACGCGGTCAGCTAGAAGCTGAAGATCCCCCTACGTCGCGATGACGTGTCCACGCAGTTGGGGCGCAGAAATCCCCGTATTTCCCCCTGTTGTTTTTGTTATCTTCTTTCTTTCCTCCGGGAGTTAGAACGACCGAATAACGGAGAAAAGAATACCTTCCGGAAAATGAAAGGAAACAGAGAAAAATAATATTATCATTTTATAAAATACGAAAGATTATTTCAATAATTATGACGTAAAGTAAATTTAGCTAAGATATCTCAACTTGTTTTCTTGAAGTCTTTCGCTACGGTCTTTCAAAACAAACATGGCGATAACCGCGGTAACGACCTTGTGGTGTTTGTGTCTCGTTTGCGTCGTTGCTTTCCCTGTTTCTGCACGATACGGATCGTATTACGAGAAGAAAATATTATGTGAAGGTATGCTGCGACACCGATCATCCTTTGTGAAGCCTCCGTGAACATAAGCTGCAAATGAAATTTCCTGTTTGCCTGTGAAGGAGACTCCAAATGGATACAGAGCTGACGACGACTCTGTCGTAATATATGACAAGTCATGAGATTGACGCAGAGTGCACCGCTTGTGAACATGCTGTGGATGATGCAGGAAAGTTTTTTCGGGCAGTTTTAATAATGCTTTGCTCCCTTTGCTCACTGCAGTGATTACGACGGTAGTCCCCATAAGCCATGCTCTTTGCTTTCGGCGCTGAAGAAATGGACGTGACCGCATAATCTCGGGCAGTCTTTTTTACTTACTTTTTTAATTGCAGAAAAGCTCGTGCAAAAAAAAAATACGGTTATTACACGTCCCTACATAGGTACCTCGCTATCCCATTGGCTTCATTGCGCGTGACGATTCAATGCTCTTTGCCATGGGAACGTTCGTGGAACTAGAAAGCCTCTGTTTGCCGCTAACAGTCGCTTTTCGAGTTCGGGTTGTGACGACAAAATGACGTAAGAACAAGAATGCACGAGAGTATTTGCATTGTTTTAACTCGACAACCGTATCCTTGGTGTGATAAACTCGAAAGAACATGGCCGCGATGTTCGTCGGATCGACCGCGGCTGGGGTTTGACATGCGATCGGTAACTTGATCAACGCGCACACGAGTGCTTTCGTGCTGTTGGATGAGCCCATTCGGTGGCTGGACCGGATTGAAGAGCACGGTGAGCTGGCGTTCAACGTCTCCGGTATAACACTTGGCGAGATGCAAGACTTGGCTTCTATTTGTGCCGGTGTTATGAAGCTTGAAAGTGTTGTTGTTGTGGCTCGTAACGGCAGCCTTGCTGAGATTATTAAGACGATAATAGACCTTCATTCAGCGTTGCCATGCGTCAAGATTCAAAACCTCACCTTTTCACAAAGTGACCAACGCTTCTGCGAGCACGGAGGCAGCAGCTAACGGTCTGAGAAAGAATTGTGCCACCGACACGACAGCCAGTGTTCGCCCCAACGGCAAGAAAACAAACAACAAACTCATTGAGGTTTGTGTAGCGCTGACTGCTGATTTATCGGACGACAAAGGTGAATTATGTAAGACGCAATGTAAGTTTGCCAGCGTTTTGCAAAACTAACGCGTTTCGTTGAAAATTTAATTTGTGGAATTCGTTAACGCCTTGAAAGTTTGACGGGGACTGCATTGTGAACGCAGCCTTCACACAAGTGTTTTCTGAAGTGTGTGCTTTGCCTGCATGCATATAAAGACAGAAACACTGCTTATATGGTGCATAAAATAAAAGAAATTTCGCTTATCCTGATAATGTTGACTATCTATTGAGTGCTGTTGATCGTAGTGGCGTAGCCCGGAACTTTTGAGGGGGTGAGGGAGGAGGAAAGTTGAGGTGACAGATGTTCATGACTTGGGGTGCGGGGGGGGGTGGGGGGTGGATGTTGTCGAAATTTGTGTGTATATTCTAGGGCCCTCCGGATTTGGGGAGTGGGGGGGACGAAGCCCCATAAGCCCCACCCCCTGGCTTCGCCACTGGTTGATACCATATGGGGTGTATCCTACATTCACAGGCTGCCATAAGCATGTGCATATCAACTGAGCTCGTACCACAATGGCAAGATAGTTGCTGACATTCTTCACGTTACGCAGCAGTTCTTTCTTTAGCATATGCTCGCTTTTCCTTCACACATCTACTCTGCTTCCGCTCGTTGTTTATGCTTGATGGTGATAAGTCAACAGTGCATATTTGCTCTGTATCACAGGCAAATTAAAAAAATCCAGTTAACACTCCTCTTTAATTTTAATGAGTTACTGTCACTTTTGAAACGACAATCTATTTAATTGGTATCATAACCTTTACATTAAACATATGTGTGTTGAATGTAGGGCAATGGTATATTTATTGTTTTTCTTGGTCACGGAGGTGACAACCATCCACAAAATTGCACTGGCTAAATTTCTCGTCTGCAGTTAATGGCAGGGAATCGATCAGTGTTTCTTAGGACTGTCCGATGACTGACATGCAACTCCAGAAACTTGGCGTAGAAAGGTAGAATATCTAATTGATACAATAAAATGCCATCTGCAGCCCACCCAGATTTTATTGCGTGAATGACAGTAGCTACAAACCGCAACAAACGGTCAACTGTAGACATATGCACTAAGTGTGCACTAACTTCGAAGCGGTAGAAACCCTGAAGTTTTAACGTACTTACCACCATGTTGTTAATGGCAAAGTGGTGTTTGCGGCAAAGTGTAGGAGGCCTTCAGAACGGTGACGGTCTCCTTCAGACCGATGATGATGGTAACGAAGGTTCAGTTAGATTCTAGGTTCCGTCAACGCACCCTACGACGTCGGTGTGCTTGTCGTGGTGGCGACGAAAGCCTTCTTTCGCACATGCCTCAGCTTCCTCGGTCCAGGGTTTGTTGACAGCGACACTCGCGACGGCCGTCACGGCTCTGGTCACCATCGACTGGGAATTAGCTCTAAGATCATCGGTGGCAACCGCGCCCTTGTAGCTTCCCGTTGCGAAAAAATCTCAGTGCGATTCAATTAGTAGCTGCTGCTAGACGGTCATCATCTCTCATCGTCTCCGTCTCTCTGCGCGCAGCTGGTCACACTGCGATCGCACGGTGCTTTTTTACAAGCGGTACTGTCGTCAGAAACAGTCGTCGTGCATAGCGAAGGCAACCGGGTGCTCGCAGAAAACCCGTCATTGTACGCGTTGGTCGAGCCATCGTTGAGCAACAAGCATCGCCGCCATTTTCTACGCTCTAGAATCCTGCCCAAAGCTTTTTCCTCTTCGTGCAATAGAAACAGAAGTTACAAGCACGAGCACATCACCCCGAACGATGCTTACACGAACGTTGGCTTGCACTGCGCAAGCGCGCTTGCTCGACAGGGACGTTGAAAGCCCTGAACACGTTCTTGTAGCTCCTATACTCGCACTGGCTCGCACTCATAGTGAAACAGAGAGTAGGGCGTGTCGAGTAGTACCGCAGTTAATTTAGTTACGTGACTTCCGCTATGTGTACGTAGATCGGACGTGGTCATACGTCACTTTGTCATCACGGTCCGAACTCGAAGAGCGGCAGCAAACGGTTGCTTTCGTGTTTCGCGAACATTCCCATGGGAACCGCGTGGAATTATCACGCGCGCTGTGGCCAATAGGAGCGCGCGGTTCGTAGGGGGGAGGAGTTTTCGAGAAATACGAACGTGACCGTTTGTGACCAGAATAGCACCCCTGGTGTGCGCCAGCCCACTCGGCTACTCGCCACAACGAAGCATCATGGAGTGTGTAGAGGACGAGCTGGAGGGCGATATCCGCGATGTTGGACAGTGGAAACGCGTGATTGGGGCACTTATCTCCGTGCGAGCCCAACGCCTTTCATATGAGAGGCAGCTGGACCTGGATGCCGACGCGCAGGCAAGAATTTCAAGTGACATCAATCACCAGCTGCAGGCCAATGCCTTCACCATAGCCGCTCTCATGACCGACAACCTACCCATGATCAGTCGAGAACGGTGGACCTTCCAGAGGAACGAACGGTGGTTCGAAGACACCTTGCCCCATTTGGGCGAGTTCCATTTCAAGCAAGCCTTTCGCGTCTCTCCTGCCACCTTCAGATTGGTGGAGTCGTGCAGGTGCCTCCTGGGGGGGGGGGGGGGGGGGGGGGGGGGCTATGTTGCACGTTTTGGACTCCCAGGAGTCTAGGGAGACCTTCTGCAGATACCGCCCTCAGCGACTCCACCAATCAACATCCAAAGAGCGTTGTTGACGTCACTTCCTTCTCCCCAGTCTCCTGGGAGTCAAAAACGTGCAACATAGCCCCCCTGGCCGTCGCTGGCCGTTGCGCAGGGGCCAAGGCTGGAAACTAGATTAGCCGTTAAACTCACTTCATTGGAAGTGTGTTCGAATTCGGGCAGGGCTGGGGATTGAGATCAGGATCACTGGGTTCTCCAGCGCGAGCTTTCTCTCCACGTACTCCGATCTGGTGGGCGCTAGCCCACTGGGCCACCGATACCCCTTAATAAAAACAGGTTAAAAAATTAGATGTTTACAATTCTCTGTAATGCCGAATTGGAGTGCAGCTCTTGAGGAGGAGGGAGGAAGGGTACGAAGGGGAGGGTATGCCAGCTGCTCCCCCTCCGTACACAGCCATCCTCCTCTCCTGTTCCCAACCCCCTAAGCGTAGAACTTTCGCTAAATTTCCCGCTAAATATAGCCGGGAAATTTTCTTGCTGAATTGACGTGTGACGTCACATGACACCTCATCTGAAATTCGAAGTGTGACGTCACACAGGTAAAAGTGTTCCTCTAAATTTAGCGGAAAAATTTTCCGCCAAACTTTGCAAAAACTTTTACAGAAAAATTTAGCGGGAACATTTTACCCTCGTGACGACACACGTGACGACACACGTGACGACACACGTGACGACACACGTGACGTCATTTTGGGAAACAGCTCTTAATTAATGCAACGCGCGGTTACGCCGACGCCGCTCAACTCAGAAACGGGTGCCTAGGAGCTGTGCTCTAAAACAAAGTTACATTAATGAACGATTTTTACGCCAATTGGATGATTCTGATCGATCATCGCAAGCCAAGGTAAAGAACGAAGCATATCCAACTTTGGCGTTCCCCTTCGTTCCACGGAAGTCTACGAGGCCCTGACACTGCTTAATCAGATCATAATTATCGTGTTGTCTCGAATAGTTACATGCTGAAACAAAAGTAGGCTCTATCATTCTCTGCTAACCAAGATAGCCATGAATAACTGACTTTGACGTCGTCTTTTATTATTTCACCGCTGCGCTAATCTTGATTCAGATTAGCCTAAACTCCAAGTCCACCCCACTATTTTTTTTCAATGCCACTCTTCTACATGTCGTCTCTTTCACGAATTTCTTTTTGTTTATAAAATAAAACTTACATCACGCTTTTGGTTTCTGTGTTGTTATGTTTTACTGTTGAAACACTCCTATTGATGCCACGCACTCGATCGAGCGAAGTGAGTTCGTCAAACTCACTCCAAGCCAAGTGTGTTCCTCAGGAAGGAGCCGTGTGGAACACTAAAGAAATGACACTAAGGGCGAAGTGCACTCGCTTGCAGTGACACTAAACTAGCCCGTCTGACAGGGGTATAACACGGGGCTCGGTCGTCACACCGTTGCGGGGGTGTGCTGCTGTGGGCACGGCGCATGTTCACATGCTTCACCTCACGCGAATTTGGATTTTGCGCACGCGCATTGGCCATGCCCCGTGCGGGTAAACGCGGAGTTGTTTGTAAGCAGTGCGTTGTGGCCTATAGCCTATTAGCGCCGAGATGTTTCGGTGGCGCCCTCTTATGGTTTCCCTCCGTGACGTCACGACAGGGATTTGCCTCGCCGTGACGTCACCAGTTGTTATTCTGGCTACTTACCATCGGGTGCGACGACGAGTTCGATGGTGTGTTTAAAAAGCACAGTAGAAGCTAGGAGCCATCGCAATCCGAAACTAACACCGTCAAAGTTGACAATCTGACAGTCTTCATATGCCCATGGTTTGGCCAATCGTGGAAAGCTGACCGCAGCGACGCCTTTGGCCGCGCACATCGCTAATAGGTTCCACAGCGCGAGATTTTCCTCCACGGGCTCCGACCTAAGCGCCGCAACAAACGCATCAAACTTCCGTGGGCCGGTCATGAAGATCCCGCGCCAAGTTCAAACCTTCCACAGCGGCGGGATGAGGTTGGGGTCCTCTTTTCTCCAAGGTCCCAGAGAAGGCGCCACATAACTGTGGTGCGCGAATGTGACACTGCCCAAATACTTCACGCAGGAAAGCTGGACGACGAGCTCGACGTGCTTGCACAGAGGGGGCTTCAGGCACGACGCCGTGCATGCAATCGTGCAAAAAAACTGACCGCACCGACAAAGATTTTTAACTTGACATGTGCCTTCAATGTTTTTACAAATAAAAACAAGTAAATACAGAAATGAAAATAAATGTTTAACAAGATAAACGCGTGTCTCGAAATAATGCCAACACTATGCCGCGCATCGTTCATCGGCGACGGAAGGACGAATGCATTGAAGCCTCCAGTTACAGTTGATTTCATAAGCGACAGTGTCTAACCAGGAATTTTTTCTTCGAGGACCGGCGCTGAGATGGCGAGATTGTTCATGAGTTGGGGTTCGGAGGGGGAGGGGGACGGAAAGTGGGTTAGTCTGCTTATACACGATTAAGACGTGATCAAGACATATTCGATTTGAGGGGCAGGTGGGCTCAAAACCTTAAAAGCTACTAGTCCTTCTGAAGCTAAATGACGTGAACATACCTGGACATACTTGATGCAAGGGGAACGCCCAATTGACTCCAGCCAAATGGCTTGCAAATTCTTACCTGTGTAGGCATCCTGTCAGTACTGAAGCCCTAATTGCAATCACCACGGTTGGACGATTCCCTGAGCAGCAGGGCCACTTTTATGGCAATTGAAATATTCACCTGCGAAATATTAACACCAGTAAAAAAACATATCAAGCCAGATCAAGCAAGAAAAATGACGACCGTAGTCGGACTGGCGCAAGCCTGGCGCGCGCTAGACTTACGCTAGTTCTGCTACAAGAGCACGCATCCGCGCAGGGCTTTTGAAGGTGTGTACATGCGACAGAAGTTTGCTGCAGACTACATCGGCTGAGAAGGTCTTCCTCTAAACGCCTCGGTGAACGCGAAACGATTCGCAGTCATAAAAATAGACGAACTCAACGAGCTACGTGGTGTATGGAACTGCTTGCCGCAAACACCGGCAGCCATGTGTGTGAAACCAAAATAGAAAAGACCCGTTCTGTGGTCCAGTTTCTTTTTACACCGCAGTCAAAGGTTTTTCGTCCTGCCCCAGTGGAGGGTTAAAGTCCTAATAATCAATTTCCACCAGTGTGCCTGCATCCTGACTGTTCTTTCGGTGAAAGCGGAAAAAGTAGTCTCGGCATATTGTTGAAAAGGATATTGATTTCATCTCGATCAATTTTCTCTCAATTGTATATATATATATATATATACAAAAAACTACCACCGCATGGTGACGTTTACCATAGCACACAGACATTATTGTGTGGCTAGAGACAGCGGGATGGCGAAACCAGTTGCGTACTTGGGCTATTTCGCCGCGCTTTTTCTATGCGGAATGTTAAAAAAAGAGTTCGAAATAAGGACTTGATGCAGACGGCTCATTTTCTCCGGCGCCTTTGGCCTTACCTTACGAGCCTTACATAAAAAGCATCATTTCGTGGTCATCTGACGGCTTGTTTCTTTCAAAAACAAAAATTGTCAAAAACTTTTTGTAAAGCACTGTTCTTTGTTTTTAATTTCTCTGCTATATAACCTACTTTTTTGTTGATCGCTAAGAGAAACTTTATGCAAAATCTCAAGAAAGGAGCTTTCGAACAAGATTGGCTTAGAAGGGTAAACATAGCAGAGCAGAACGGATGGTCTCTCCTGCTGTCTAAACACCTAACCACTAGTCATTTGTTTTTTTGGGTAGTTTGCGAGTACAGTGCGTGCTACCGTCGCGGTGGTACTATGCGTGCTGCCTGATTACTTCCCATATGAGTGCTGTAGTTTGGTACCGTTTCCAAGCGCCTGTATGACTAAGTAATTTTCATAGAGTGGTGTTTGCGTTAACAATTCGACATCACAAGACGAAATTCAGCATATATTTTATTTGTTGTCCTCGTTTGCGCAGCATGGATTATCTTTTCTCATTCAGATGACGCCCTTTCGAACTCATCATTTCTTTTTACCGACTAAGGGGTGTTGACTGTTTTGTTAAAAACGCTTTAGACAGGTTTGCGCTTGGTGGAACTGGTAGCCAAACCGTTATTTCAAATGCATCATTGGATTAAAACTGAACCGGAATAAAATGGAAACCAAATGATTCTGAACCCGAACCGAACTGGGATAATGACCAGTTCTACTCCCTGCTTTGAACACACGCAATCTTGAAGTGTTTGCGTGGAACACAAATAAAAAATATGTTAAAAAATCGCAAGAATGGTACAGCAAACGCAAAAGTTTATATTTTATGGCTGGTTCCATGAAATTTATTTATTTATTTATTTATTCATTCTGCCAGCCGTGAGGCCAAGGCAGGAGTGGTACATATTTTCAAAAACATTCCAAGGACACACAAAGAATTCAATAATTCAGTCACATCTCTTGGTGACATGGGAAGAAAGAAACATTTCAATTTCCCTCACAAAAGTTGACACACTTTGAGAGTTGACTATACATTCAGGCAGCTTATTCCAGAAATCAATACATCGAACAAAAAAGGAGTGCTTAAAATGATCCGTAGAGGATTGATAGGATTGGATATTTAAGCTATGTTTTATTCTGTGGTACACCGGAGGAGACATCACTACGTGTTTTCGGGTATCCAACATCGAATGACCATGAAATATCTGAAAAAAAAGTTTCATTCTATTCGTTTCTAATCTGGTCTTTATGCTAGGCAGGCCTGCTTGCTCCTTGAGTTTTGTGACCGACTCAGTCGACCGGTAGCAATTAAAGATAAATCTAGCAGCCTTATTTTGAATTCTTTCCAATTTATAAATATTTTGATTTGTGAATGGTTCCCAAACCGGACTAGCGTATTCCAGAGTTGGCAAAATTAGACACTTAAAGGCGATTAATTTGACATCGGAACTAGCGAACTCTAACTTTGTTTTAAGCATCCATAGTTTTTGAAAGGCTTTCTTACATACATAGTCAATATGGGAGTTCCAGCTTAAGTCACTTCTTAAATGCACTCCATGGTATTTATATTCGTTAACTTTAACAAGCGGAAGACCATTAATACTGTAGTTAAATTGTAAGTGTTGTTTTTTGCGAGTTACATTCATGTAGACCGTCTTACTTATGTTCAGTTTGTGGTAGGGTTGCCTTGCTGCATGCCCATCAGGGAGGAACAACACGAAGCCGGGGTTTCCAAAACAAGAGACTACATTTATTAAAAAAACATCAACGAGTTGTTAGTAATTAAGTATAACAATGTATAACATGAGACCTACGCCTCGCCGTGCCCTCGGTCCGTCTCTCCCTGTTCTGTGGGCGTGTCCTCCTTTTATAGGCACTTTCCTCGTGCGCTGTCATGCGTTTCCGACTTGTCCTCTTCTGGGCGTTCGGCAGCGGCCTCTGGCCGTGGTGGCAGACTCTCGCTCCCACACTTCCCCCCCCCCCCCCTTAAGCGTCTGGCATGTCAAGGCCAGTGTTGTCGTGGTCGTCATTGGTAGGGGGTCGTTGTCGAAGGTGCGGACGGCGGCGCTGTATCGGCGCTAGGGCGCGCTCCGGGTCGCGGTCGTCCTTGGTGGCCGTTCCCGGAATCGCCGGCAGTTGCAGTTTTTGGCGCCTGTGGAACGTCTTGCCCACTGGCCGCAGTTCCATGGGGTGGGCCTTGCCGGTTGCCGCCCTCGGTGACTGGGACCGCCACGTGTCCGGGGACCCTGGCGTTCAGATGCCCGGGATTGGTGGTGGCGTTGCCAGTGATCCATGTTCGTGAATTAGAACGAGAAATTGCCATGGGTTACTCTCATGTGTAACCCCTGGCTCTATGTTGCATAAAAAAAGGATAAAGGATCTGGAGTGGGCACACAATCGCGCAATATTTCCCCCCCCCCCCCCCCTCAGAAAGGCGATCAGATCCGTGGGATGATATACGATCGAGGTACAACGCTCGAAACCCGAAAGAAATAAGAGAAAAAAAAAAAATAAGAATCTTGTCCACCGCTCTACAACTTCTCTCTCAGCCGTCGCCGACGTCGCAGGTTGTACCGCCTGTGTGGCGGCGAGGGGGGGTCCGGGACCGGGCCGCCGTCGGCATCGGTCCGATCCTGCGAAAAACCATCTTCCGGGACGTGGAATTGTTTAAGGTCGGTGACATGAGTTGGTCCTGTGGACTCACCACAGAAATGGTGAATTAGTGTATATGTAAGCGGGGAAAGCTTTTTGCCTACACGAAATGGACCATCCCACCTGTTGGCCAGTGAGGCCGTGAAGCCTTTCGCCGCGTCTCTCAGGGGGTGAGTGCGCCGGAGCACCAAGTCTCCCACCTCGAACTGCAGGTCTCGGCGTCCCTGGTTGTACTGGTCGGATTGCTGCAGTCTGGCAACGTCAAGGTTCTCCCGGGCTTCCTTGAGGTTGATAGTGAAACGCTTTCGCAGGTCGTCTGCAAACTTTGTGTAGTTGCGGTCCTGTGCCCTGGGCTCTGTCGAACGGAGAGTGTTAGTGAGAGGAAAGGCAAGCTCCCTGCCAAAATTGAGCTGGGCAGGGGTGAGCCCGGTTGACCGGTTAACCGTGGTGCGGGTGGCGAAGGCCATTTCTGGGAGCTTCGCATCCCAGTCTTTGTGACGCTTCGTATGCGCAACAAGCAACATCTTAAGGTTTCGATTTACCCTTTCGGTTATATTTGCCTGTGGATGATACGGCGAAGTCCGCTTATGTTCAATTCCCAGAACCGTGCATGCATCGACGAACACTTTGCTTGTAAAATACGACGCATTGTCTGAAATTAGGCTTGCCGGGAAGCCAAAACGCGCGAAAACTTGAAGTAGGCAGTCCCATATTTTCTGCGAGTCCAACTTTCGTAAAGGGAACAGCTCCACCCATTTGGTGAAATGGTCTGTTACTACGAACAAGTACTGGTTTCCGCGTGGGCTTCGTGGAAATGGACCCATGACGTCACAGCAACAGATCTGCCAAGGGCTCTGGCTTGCGATCGGTTGCATGAAACCTGGGGTTGACCACCACATGGCTACGCTTTCTGGCATGACGGGCAACTACGCGCATACCTCAGTACATCTTGCCGCATGCCGGGCCACGTCGCAATCTGGGACAACTTATCGTAAGTTTTGCTCCCACTGCTGTGTCCGGCTAAGGCAGAGCTGTGCATGTATCTGATGAAGGACTTACGTAACTTCCGAGGTATCACTGTTCGAAACGCAGAACTGCTCAGATCATCATCAGCCTGAGGGATGTAGCGCAACAGGAGTCCGTCACTGCTCAGTAAGTAAGAGTCGAACTGTTCATCACCCTTGGTGTTGACTGGGCTGGACTCTGCCAGCCAGGCAGTCACTCTTTGGCACAACCCATCGTCGTGCTGGGCCTTGAGAAGATCCTCTCTTGAGACCAATGTTCCCCACCGTGAGTCAGGTGGTCCCTGTGCTGTATTAACGACCGCAACCAGACCTGGAACTTCCTGCACGTGCTCCTCAGGAAGGGGGGCGCAGGAAAGTGCATCAGCAATTTGGTTTGTAGCACCCGGCCTGTACACAAAGTGTAATCGTATTGTTGCAGCGTAAGTGCCCAACGAGCGAGGCGACCAGCGGGGTTCTGAAGTCTTTTCAGCCATGACAACGCTAAATGATCGCATTGAATTTGGAATGTTGCGCCATCCAAATACATGTCGAATCGCTTTAACGCATACACTATGGCTAAGCATTCCCTTTCTGCAACACTGTAGTTACGCTGTGCGGAATTGAGGGTCTGACTTGCGAAAGCAACCGGGCGAAGTATACCGTCATGTTCCTGCAGTAAAACAGCTCCGACGCCGCAATCGCTTGCATCTGTCTGCAAAACGAATGGTTGGTTTAGGTCGGGAAGTTGCAAACACGCGTTTTCTGTCACTGCCTTTGATAAGGCTATAAATGCGCTTTGTTGCTGTTCGCTCCAACACCATTTGACGCCTTTTCGAAGGAGGCGATTAAGCGGCTGAGAAATCTCGGAGCAGTAAGGAATGAAATCCCTATAGAATGCAATCATTCCGAGATATCGCTGTAAACTTTTCACGTCATGGGGGCACGGGTACTCAGTTAGTGCGCGCAGTTTTTCTTCGTTGGGACGAAGCGTGCCGCTATCGACAACAAATCCGAGGAGGTTAATTTTGGGCTCGGCCAATTGAACTTTCCCCGGATTGATTGTTAGGCCCGCGTTCCGCATCCGCTCAAGCACAATAGTCAAATGTTCAAGATGCTCCTCGAATGTACGCGAGAAAACAACAACGTCATCCATGTATGCCATCGCGAATTCGTACTTTGCGTTTCCGAGCACAACGTCCATCAGACGTTGAAAGCTCGCTGGCGAGTTGGACAAGCGAAAAGGCAAGCGGGTGAACTCGTACAGCCCTCTGTGGCATATGAAAGCGGTTTTCTGCACGTCTAACGGGTGCACCTCGATCTGAAGGAATCCGCGGCTGCAATCCAATGTGGTAAACACTGTCGCGTTACCGAGCGCGTACATTATAGAGGAAATGCTGGGAAAAGGGTAACTGTCCCGTACAGAGACTTCGTTAAGCCGTCTGTAATCTACGCAGAGTCTGGCAGTTCCATCTTTTTTCGGAGCGAGAACGACAGGAAATGCCCAAGGGCTCTTTGACTCACGTACTGCGCCGGTGTCCAGCATCTCCTGAAGGGCCACGTCCAGGAGTTCTCTTTTGTGCACGCTGATGGGGCGTGGATTGCACCTCCAAGGCGGTGCGTTACTGGTTTCAATTCGATGCAGCAGGATGTCAGTCTTTCCTGGTCGCTCCGTGAATATCGAAGAGAACGGCCGCAGGACGTCCTCCAGCTGTCTCTTTTCGAGGTCAGTGCCCGGACACTTCTGCACGGTATCCGAGATTTCGGATGGTACGGCAGCTGCGGGCGTTGTGAAGTGGGCTGGGAGGGTTGGGCCAGTGATGCAGTTCTCTCGTCTGGTGAACGGAGTCAGGTCCGCCTGGTTTCCCAGACGATAGCCGCCACCAGGGAAGTCGAGCGTCATGCTTACGCCTGCGATAAAATCTCAACCCAAGATCACGGGTACGGCGAGTCCCGGGAGATACAGAAAGCGCTGACGCCGTTTCTTCTCATTAAATGAAATTTTAAGCCTTACGGCTCCGTCCGCCGATATTGTTGACCCGGAGGCTAACTGCAGACGTGTGTCCGCCGAACGAAAGGTTATTTTTTTATTTTTGCATAGTTCATAGGCAGCGTCCCCTATAAGCGAGATAGCAGCCCCGGTATCCAAAAGCGCGGCAAAAGGAAAACCGAGCAAAGTGATCGTCATGCGTGGCTCGATCATTTTGCTGTCAGGCTGAATTCGACATACCGATGGAACAAGTGACGCTGCGTGCGTGATCCCGGCTGTGATAGTGGCCATCGGCGGCTCTGCAGTGGGGCTCATTGCCGCCGGCCGTAATAGTTTCCCGATTGGAATGCCACGTGACCTTCCGGATTTTCACGGCCCATAGGCGCGCGAGGGTTGACCGGATTTCCACAATCCCTCCGCTCACTTCCAGCCCTTCCGCCATTTGTTTCGTTCTGCCTCGGGTTTTTATTTGGGCACTCTCTTTGGAAGTGGCCGCGCTGTCCACAGTTGTGGCATTGGTCCGAATACCTGCTTGAGTCGCCGGCACCAGGGCGCTCTTCGGACGTCCTCCAGTGGCCTCGCATTGAACCAAAACTGGAGCGCCTCCGGCTGCTTTGATTGGGCACTCTGTTCCAGTCCCGTGGAGGTCTTAGCGCCGGGATCGCCTCGGGGCCCTGCCAAGCACATGCGGGTTCGAGAGAGTTTGCGGCCAAAGGCGGTGGGAGATTTCTCTTCTGAGCGAGGAAGATCTCCTCTGTGCTGCGGGCATGCCGGGCTAGCTCTTCAATGGTCTCAAAGGTGCGGCCGTGTAGGTACACGTGGTACTTTGGGTGACATTGTCCGAGGACCCGAGCTATAATCTCCGACTCGAAGGCATTAGGTTGTGCCCTTCGTGTGAGTTCCTGCAATGCGCGAACATACTGAACCAGGCTTTCGTTCGGATGTTGCGTTCGGGACTCGAGTTCTCTCAAAATTTGTAACTCGTAACCAGGTGGCAGGAACTCTGCTCGGAATTGCCGCTCGAACTCCGCTAGGCTGGTGAACGTAGGTTGCAGCCTTAACCAGCACGCAGCGCTAGACTGTAGAGCGAGGGGGAGTATTCTGTTTATAACGAGGGATTCCGAGGCGCCTGAGGCGGCTTTGTAGACGTCGAGCTCACCCAGAAAGTCGGCAATTGACTTGGCGTTGTTGTAGCCAGTGTACACCGGCACCGTCAGCTGGGGACGCAGCTCCGGCTCCCGTGACTGCTGCACGGCGAGACGCTGTGTGACCGCATCACACATGGCTGCCACCTTCAGCAGCAATTCGGCTTGCGCATCCGCCGAGCCTGCTCCGGGATCCACGCTTGCTCCAGGCTTTTCGCCGCCATCCTTCGTCTCGGACCGTAGTGTGGGAGACATTGCGGGAAGAAACAGGAACGCCAAGCAGACAAGAAAACGTGCGCGGAAAAAGACGGTAACTCCACTCAAGAAAAGTGAACACGCCCCCAAGGCGATAAACACGCCCCCGCGTGACTAAGCAATGTTTTGAGGCTCCAATTCAACGAGCAATCGCGCTGTCGCGAATGCCAGCACTACTTCCAAAAAAAAACGCAGTTGAAAAAAACTTACCGAGAGAAGAAACCCAGCCCCGTGTCGTTCCGACAGAAGGGCAGCAAAAGCACGTTGGGCGCCATGTGGTAGGGTTGCCTTGCTGCATGCCCATCAGGGAGGAACAACACGAAGCCGGGGTTTCCAAAACAAGAGACTACATTTATTAAAATAACATCAACGAGTTGTTAGTAATTAAGTATAACAATGTATAACATGAGACCTACGCCTCGCCGTGCCCTCGGTCCGTCTCCCCCTGTTCTGTGGGCGTGTCCTCCTTTTATAGGCACTTTCCTCGTGCGCTGTCATGCGTTTCCGACTTGTCCTCTTCTGGGCGTTTGGCAGCGGCCTCTGGCCGTGGTGGCAGACTCTCGCTCCCACAAGTTCCATCTGCCAGTCAGCACACCATTTCATTATCTTACGCAAGTGCTTGTCCAAATTTAGTTGGTCTTCATTGGAACTGATATTGGAGTAAATCACAGTGTCATCCGCAAAGTGCTTTAAAGTTACCGCGGAGTCCAAGTCCTTTCCCATGTCGCTGATAAATAATATAAAAAGAAGCGGTCCAAGTACCGATCCCTGCGGGACGCCGGATATTACTTGTATTGATTCTGTTCTTTCCTTTTTTAAAATACACATACTGTTCCCGTCCTGATAAATATGAGTTCAACCAATCGACTATCTGATCATTCTTAAGAACGTGACTAAGCTTGTACAACAATTTCGGGTGCGATACGCGGTCAAAAGCTTTAGCGAAATCTAAAAATATAATATCTGTCTGCCCCCCTTTATCTGCGGTTATACTCAAATCATGAAAAATTTCGATTAGCTGCGTAGTTGTAGAACACCCCCGTCTGAATCCATACTGATTAGAGCCCAGAAGTTTGTTACTCTCAATAAAAGTGATCAAATGTTTCGATAAGATATGTTCTAAAGTTTTACAGCACGTGCTCGTTAGGGAAATCGGTCGATAATTACTCAAGATAGTTTTATCACCCTTCTTATGGACCGGAATTATCTTGCCACATTTCCAATCTCGGGGAATTATTCTTTTGGCAAGTGTTAGGTTAAAAATTATTACCAGGTAATGGGAGCACCATTCTGCATATCTTTTTAGAAATATATTAGGTATTTCGTCAGGCCCGGATGATTTTTTAGCATCAAGGTTTAATAACAAATTGAACAGACCTTGCTGGTTCATTGTCACGTCCGTTATAGCAGGAATGCCACTAGACACGCAGAAATTGGGAAGGATGCCATCGTCTCTTGTGAAAACTGACTGAAAGTAATGGTTGAATGATGAAGCAACTTGCCACTTGTCTGTTATAATAGAACCGTTCTTGACTATACCTGGAACAGTTTCCTTAACCTGAGTTAAATGTCGCCAAAACTTTTCTGGGGAATTTTTTTTAGAAAGTTTGTGAGTGAATTTTCCATTTAAACATTTAGCATTGCGAACCTCCGATTTAAAAGTATCCGAAAGGCCCTGTACTTCCTCTCGCTTTTGAGGTGTCTCGCATTTTTTTAGATTCCGCATTTTTCTTTTTAGCCTACGCTTCATGCGAATAATATTTTTTGTTATCCACGGGTTTTGCTTGGAGATTTGTTTGACTCTGAGGGGAATAAAATTGTTGATGGCAGTGTGAACCATAGTTTTAAATCTTGCCCAGATCTCGTCTACAGATGTCGCGTTTAATGCGGAGAATTGCCTAAAGCTATCATAATGTAGATTAAAAAAGTCACATATACTTTCATCATCTGCCTTAGAGAAATCCGGAAAGGAAACAGTTTCAGGCGGTACTTTTTCACGCTTTCCTGAGGGATACGTCACGAGGACCATGTCGTGGTCGGAGATACCGTCCAAAACTTCGCACGAGTATCGCGACTGCGACAATCGTTTACTTAAAAAGACCAGGTCAAGCAAAGAACTAACAGAACCTTGCGTTCTAGTACTTTGTTGAACAATTTGTGTCAAATCATGAGAAAATACTAAATTGATCAAAGCTTGCGATGTGGAAACTTCCCCATGTGTTGCGCACATGTTCAACCAATCAATGTTAGGCAGATTAAAATCCCCAGCCAGAACAATTCTGCCATTTTTACTTCGGACATGTTCACATAGATAGTCATTTATACTCGTAAAATAGGTTTCGTTCGTCAGAGGAGGACGGTAAACAGCTCCGATCATGATTGGACACTTATTTATTACGATCTTGCAAAACAATGATTCAATACCATCTAAATTAGGCATCATCTCACTCTCTAGCTCCTCCTTGATAACAACTGCGACACCACCTCCACGAGCCTCCCGATCTTTACGAAAGCAAACATAATTCGGTGGTACAAAATCCTTATCTTCAACTTGAGTGCTCAACCACGTTTCTGTTATTATAACCGCCTCAGGTTCATGTTCCAAAAGTATGGCTTCCAACTCGGCTCTCTTGTTTAATACGCTTCGCGCGTTTAGATTGATTACGGTGAGTAAGTCAGGAACACGACTGATTATCCGGGCCCTCTCTGTGACCCAGTTCCCCTTCAAGAATATCGCCGCTCCCATATGGACGGCGAGAACCGGATGCCAAATCCCAGTAAAACAAGCTACCGTCTACGACTATCTTGTCATAAACTAACCGGACTTTAGCGCCTCGGTTTCTTTCATCTCTTGCGGAGTCCCAAAGGCATTTTCTTAAACTTTGAACTTGCCTAGAAAAATCCTCACTTACAGAAATATTTGTGCCCTTAAGCCTATTACAGTTGCGTAAAATTTCCATTTTTTCTCGGTAGTTGTAAAAACGTACTATTGTAGGCCGTGGGCTTCGCCGCTTTTTACCAAGACGGTGGATGCGTTCGATACTTTCGGGATTTACGTTAACTCTTTGAAAACATTAGCCTGAACGGTCTGCGTTAGTTCCAAAGCCGTTTTGTTTTCTGCATCGTTTAATCCAAATATGATGGTGCTACAGTCGCTTGTGCTGGTGTCGTATAGTGATTGCACTTTGACAGCGGTTTTCTGTTTTTGCTGCGTTGCAGGGACATTTGGGGCAGGTATACGTGGTGTCATTTCTAACAGCCCGCTAGCGGTGCTGCTGTGCAAGTATTCGAAGCAGAGAGCAAGATAGACTTTCGTAGCACTACGTACAAACTAGACATTTTAAATGCCTTATCAAACAAACGACATGCTAACCATGTATCTGTTCAGGTATACGGTTCCTTTGCGAAGAAAAAAGTGATTTATATATTAGCGTCTGATTTTTTTTTTTAATTCTTTTTAGGCCTGATAGCGCGATCAATGCGTGCAGTGACACCCATTGCCACGAAGCGCTTTGTGCGACCATACTTCGTTTTAGTAGAATGAGTACTTTGAATAATATTTTGCATGATTTTGCAGTCGTCTCCATGTTTGATAACTTCAGAAGCTTTATGCTGTTTTTTTTTGGTAACACAATGTGGCTGTCAATGGCCCAGAGTGAGAGATGAGCTAGTTGGTACCTCGCTCTTTTTGACAAAAGCGCCACAAGATAAGGACATAAAGTGCCGTGCCTCTTACTTTATGTAAGAGACACGGCACTTACGCTTGTATTGTGTCTCTTACTTTATGTCATTGTCTTGTGGCATTTTGTCAAAAAGAAAAAAAAGTTCAATGACCATCTTTTCATGTTTAGGCAGAGAATGGTGGTGTTCAGCCATTCGAGGAGTGAGAATGGGTCCAGCGTTTCCATTCGGAGGAGTTAAAAGGAATATAATTGGAAACTACAATCCGACGGAATGGAATTGGAATGGATTGGGGTACCCATTCCGCAACACTGATATAATGAGAATGGCCCACAAAGGATGCCCGACAAAACATAATAAAAAACCACAATCACACTACAAATATAACACTCCTGTCATCTCTTCCGCAAGGGTGCCCGTTGCCGCCATAACTATGTGCCCTATATCTGGAACCCTTTTGTTCGTGAATTGATAAAAGTAAAAACACAAACCAGGATTTAATCTCAACTCTGTTCAAGTCGAATTTCTAGTGCATGCTGATGACATTTCCATATTCTATTCTGCCCCAAAAAAGCGTTTCTGAGGCGGTTACTTTAAACAAAACCTTTTCCAAATAGACATGAGCTGCAGTGAGCTGGGGAAAGTGCAATAGATACTGGCATGGTTCGTGGGCGAAACAACCTTGGGAATGTGAAGGCGATAAGTAGAGTGAGGGACCTCATAATCATGTCTCTGCGCAGCTCCACCGATTTGGTAATAGCACATCTTATTGATCTGATGTGTCTAGCAATTTAATACAACGTGTGTTAAGATGGCGCAGAGGTGATTTGTATCTTTTTGCAAGAGCAAGGGCATGCATCATTTTTATTAAAGATATTATGTATCATGTTTCATGATTGCGAAGAGTATGTATATTAACCATGTTGAATAAACTTGAGACTGGAGTAGTATGTATATGCTGCATTGTGCCTGCATGAATGTTTAGAAAACCAACAGAGCGTGTGCTTTGTTTGTATAGAAGTCCGTATCAGGGCCGATGAGACGAGACAAGCTTGTTTGGTGTATTTCACTTGGTGGTATTGGCTTGCCACACCTTTATATGAGTCAACTTGTTTCACGTTATTTTTTTCTTTCTACGTGGCCGGGAACAGTCAATTGTGCGCACGAAGATACAAATTAAATTAGTATGCCACTTGCCACCCTTTCTGCCTTTCTGGTCTTATCAGTGATTTCTTAATCTATGACTTCAGTAGGTTTTCTAGAAGAAGTAGTCAACTTTTTCAATTTCTTAGCCACGGATTTACACGGGAATACGTAAATTTACTGACCAAAAAAGAGCTTACACGAGCACTTATGGACACATTATTCCCAAGTCTCTCCCTGATGTGCATTATTTGTTGATGGTCTATGTGAAGATGTACTATCTCAGGTTAAAAAAGGTGTATATCCCCCCTGCAGTAACAACAGTATTTTTCAAGCTACACACTGATACATTGCCGTGAAACTATGAATGCAATGAAGAGGAATATTTCTTCTGCGGTCGGAGGACTGCTTATTGCGTAAAAACCCAGAAAGTGGTGAATACGCTTTCATTAACCTTTTGGATTCTGTACTACTCTGGGACATAGTAGAGCGAACATTGAAAACATATCTGCCTATCACACAGGATTCCCATCGCTTCCTTTTTTTCGACAAACATTAAATGGTTCCATACGACCTTCTTATGCTCCTTGGGATTTTAGAATTGGGAAATGACGCATGAGAGTGATGCGCGCAGAGATTAATCCCCAACCTGTAAATCTCTATGCCACTGAAATAATCACGTAAATTAAAAGCATTTATGCTCCGCTAGAGGGGTTACCAGATAATATCCTTCAGACGAAACAGTTTCAAGGTGGATTCATCTTTTAACCATTCACGTGTAGTATTCCGTATCAGGACTGAACAAGAACCGATGTAGAACTATGATTAAAATGTTTTCAGTCTCCTTTCCCTCATGGTAGTGACGCGTGCGTACGGAATTCTCGGGACAGTTGACATCGGTGTCTAAGCACCTGGAAGGAATCGAGGGAGTAGTGTGGCAAATGCTGCACAGTTTTAAATGCTATGACGTCTATTGTGTAAAATTGAAACAAGTGTAACCATAATGTGAAAATAAAAGACCGTGTATAATCTCCCCCTCCCCCCTCAAAAAACAAACAAACAATTGTTTAAGGACAAAAAACTGTGGCGCAGCTTTCTGTTAACGCCTCCTCTTCGCACGCAGCGGACCCAGGTTTGAATCGCGCGGGCGGCGGGTGTTCTTTTTTCAAGGACTATACTTCGTTTCACCTGATGTCCGAGCGCGGACGATGTTATGAGCCGAAGGGCCAATCAAACGGCGCAAAAAGCGCAACGTCATGGCGTGCTTTCTGCGCTTGATAGGACTAGCCGGCGGAGGAGCACGCACAGAGAGAGACGGCGAATACCGGCTGGTCCTATCAACTGCAGAGAGCGCGCAATGGTCACGTTGTGCCTCTTTCGCGGTTTGATTGGCCCTTCGGCTCATAACATCGGCCGCGCTCGGACCTAAGCTGAAACGAAATATAGGCATCATCGACGTCGGACACCCTACGCACTACTACACAAACTACAGCATCTACAACAACTACAACATCAACAACGGATGTCATTTCGATTGGTGGTAAAAGCCCATAGCAGCTATTTCTAAGATTAGGCGAATAAACTTGCAAAGGCAACGCTGCACGTGTTCGCAGACAATCGAATTAGCGATCAATGTATCTTATTGCGCTATCTCCCGATAAGAGCAGCGAGCAGAAAACAAGACTGTCGTCTGCTCGCCTTGCCTTTCAGGTGTTTTGAAATCAAATAGAGCTACGTTTTTAAAGGTGTATGTCATTAAAATTACACATTGCGTTTCTTACCCATGATACATTTGAACAAGATGAATCGCGCGTGCAGCCAACACGTCCGTCGGGCATATTTCCGCATAAACTTCGTACTGAAACAAACAATCAATACGTCCGTTACAAAATTTCTAGGGAATAATTCTTTTCATTTCTATAACTCACGCCGAGTTAAGATTGCCTATTACATCCCGGTTGGGGATTAAAGTTTTATTTCTTTAAAAATGAGTTGTTCAAAAACAAGATTCTTTTGTCCTACATCGTAATTTATCAAGGCTGGTAAGATTTCATCTTTTCGCGCTGACCGAGAATCGGAAACTTAATTACGCAGCGTCACAGCAGCAGGCCAGAACAGTTTAAAGATTAATTTAAGTTCTTGCCTTTCCGTTTGAAAGTTTTGAATAAACGCATGTACGCTGTGTCCTTTTTTTTTTTTTGATAAAGCAAGATTTTGCAGCGCGGAAGTTCGATCGGAGATGTACGGGCAACACCAAGTAAATCTTCACTTCCCGGGAAAGTTTCGAAAAGCTGTCAAAGGTTTATAAAATAAAGAAGCAAAATTACATAAATAGGTCAGAAATGACAGAACAAATGTACGAGCATGGACCCAATAAAACGTCACGAGTAATAGGTAGCGTTTGCTTGAAAATTAATTGATTAATATAATACTGAAAAAAAACTGTTCAAATATTGCCAATGATAAATATCACACAATGCATTGGGGGAACCAAACTTGCTGGGATATACTGATATATACTGGGATATATTGTAATCGCATCAAAGAAATTGCTGGGATTACAGTATTGATGTGCTGATGACAAGGGTAGAGGAAAAGACCGAACTAAACGCATTCACCATTTGAATAATATCTAGTTTGCACGTACTAATTACAATTTAAGTTAATGAAATGTGAGATGTACGTGCTGTCGGTATGTAAATGTTTATTGTATTTAAGCATAAAGCAGCACGCAAAAATAACCGCTGCAGTGGTATACCGATTCCTCAGCCCCCTTACCGAAGGCGGTATCAGCATGAAAAACAAGACACTACGCCGTAAGATGGCTTTTGTTTTTCTGTAGGAAACTAAGCAGAAAAGATAGTATGCGTTTAGAAACTGAGGGAGAGGTGGAGACGAGAGCTCGCGGGGCTGTCAGAACTCCGATCTATGGTTGGTTTGGAAGATTATCGGGTAGACTTAAATCTAGCTGCCTTTGTCAATACTATTTTAATGATTAAATCTTTTATTAAGCTTATGACAGTGTGACGGTGCCCCTGACAATTCTGTAAAAAGTTAAATTTTTTTTCCAACAAATTGGCTAAAGTGTAGTTAACAATTAACGCATTAATGAATTGATGGTCTTTCAATATATTTTGCGGTTTTTAAAATCATAATTTTTATGTACATAGCCAAAGCACGTACAACGGTGTTTTAATGCCATGATGAATTCCTAAGTTTGGCGCACGACGCGTGCGACAAGTCTTTCAAATAGGCTGTATTACCCTATTTTGTTATCTCGAGCAACTGAAAGGCTGCATTCGAAACAAAGTTTAATGCTTTAGTGTTCGTATGCGCAATCAACTTAGATTATTAGGTTTGGTATTCGGTTTGGTATATGTGAATTTTAAGAACGAGCCGTCGGCCTCTCATGACTAACTGCGCCGACAATTCTGCGTGGTTTTGCAAGCATGTAACATTTTTATGGTATGAAGACATTCTCGCTTCTAACGAAAAAACCCTCCGCTTAAAAAATCTAGTTGCACCCTTGCTCGAGCTTTTGCAAGTCATGATTCCAGAAAGCATTAGAGTGATTTTTTTTATTACCTTGCGTGTATGTAAAATTTAGTCACAGTAGCACGACTGCTATCCATCTTCAGCTAGTATTCAGCGAGCATCACGCCCTAGTAGTACACGAACTCACACCGATACGATAATTGTTCAGACCGAAACGGGCACGGATCAGGATTGAACCCAGAAGCCCTGGGTTCTGAAGAGGATATGTGGGTTCTGCAGCGGGAGTTTTCGCTCCACGAGTTCCGAGTCCCGTTGCGCTAACAGACTATAGTTTGTTAGCGCAACTCTAAAAAAGCCAGTGCGTCTACTTTCCCGCACAACAGCTCCTTTGGATGTGATTGCAAGACACAGTTTCGCTCTTTATTTAATGGTGAACGTTCTTTGTTAAAGAGTCACATCATTCCGTCTTCCTTATTGTGAAGTATTTATAGTCCTTGTCTCGTTGTCAGTAAATTTAGTTCAGCCATGGGAGCTCCCTCTTACAAGAAGTCGTCATGTGAAACGTTTCCCTTCCGGCTCGGACGTAGTCTAATCCTTTTCTCTCAAGAGCACTAGTTTATGCATACCCACATATTCGTCTTGCGCAGTATTGCTCCAAGACACCTGAGGAGCCCCAGTTCTTGCGCGTTGTCATACAAAGGGGCGGGATGTTTACATGGCACAAGCGACGCCAGTTTTGGAAAGAGATGGCGCAACCTTCCTACAATATATACTTTTCCAACAAATGGGTGGGGACGTCTTTTTGCTTGCTTATTTCCGACCAAACTCCTTAATATGGAAAGGCTAGAGGTACACCGTGAGCGGCACGAGCTTAGCTCCCTTCCCGTATTTTTCGAACAAAAGCATTCTGACTTAAGAAGACCAAGACTACGCACAAATCGTTCGGGGTTTTTGACAATGCTTTTGAGATCAACTATTTTTTCCGGTCGTTTTTTGTCCACGATGGTCGAAGCTTACGGTTTGACCTCGCTTGATGAAAAAGCAAGAAGGCTGGGGATCAGCGTGTTCCACACTCCTTCACTCTTAAACGGAGTCTAGAAGCTGCACCTTCAGTGCAAGCTTTCCGCCTACTGATGGTTCGGAATGAACGTCAAACAATAACTGTGGAAGCTCGCTGCCGTCAGCACACGCTCAGCAGTCGCGCACTCAGTTATGGCCGCCAGTGAATACTCCCTATAGCTGTCCTCTCAGGTTTTAAAATGTGTTGTCCTCACTTGTGGTGTGCCCTTCGTATTGTAGCTTATAACCCATTAGCCCATAATCTGACAGTGCGGTGGAAGCTAGACACTCGTTGCCCCAGTCGCACTTCCACATTTCACCACGTAACCAACTCTGGTTTATATCCACGCGTCGAGAAGGGGTCGGGGGATGAAATAATATTATTGATTGGTTCCAGTAAGGTCGTGTCTCCCACCGCACTGTCAGCTTAGTGGTGAGCGAAGTATAGCACCGTCGTGATGACGTGGCGCCATGGATCTGTATGCGAAGGGCAAGTTCGTCTGCTTCTTGCGCAAGGGGGTAGCGGTGACGTCAGAACGCCGAGCCCTGATTGGCTGATCGCGACCCACTATCTGAGCGTCGTCTGCTCCTTTGCAACGTCGTCTGCTCGCAACGTCGTCTGCGTCTGTCTTACCTTTCCTGAGACTTTCGAAAGTGCAGAGGCCAGATTCAAGAAACGATTTTACGCCAAAAACGTGCGTAAAACAAAACGTGAGAACAAATTCGTATTCACGAAACGAAATTATCGTAAGTTTTGCGCAGGTTACGACAGAATCCTACGACAGCTCCGAAGCTGTCTTACGGACTTCTTACGATCAACTCAGCATGGCCGACAGCGTCGCTCAGTTACTTGGTCGCGACGACCAACGGATGTTTATTTTTGTACGTGCTGTTCTCACGCGTCCCGACTAGAAGCAGCAAGAAAAAAAGTAAAAAGTACTTGAAATAAACGACGACGAACAAGAACGCTGGATCCACAAACACCCGGGAAATGCTCCAACGGCCACGATTCCACTGACCCCGTCTAAGCGAGCTCGGCAGATAGGCCTAGCAGCGGCGCAGCGGTGCTCCGACGGTCCTTGGCCAAGACCGTCTGCCCACGACCGGCTGGCGTGCTGAATGGAATATGCCCGCACGACCCTTGTGAACCCTTCCCGTATTATACTTTGATCGCTGACCTCAATTTTAGATTAAGAGGTCAATCTCTTCCTCTTGTCATCTCCTTGTTTTCCGAGGCAGCGGTGACTCTCGCCGGTGAAAAAGCGGTGGATCTCCGACAGACGCAGGAAAGGTAAAGCAGCCATCGCTTTGACTAGCAGTCGTAAAGTAGACGACGTTAACTGCGCCAACCCGCCGACGCCGTTAAAGAGTGTGGAGTCTCGCCAGCACACGAAAGGAGGGAAAAAGTATTTGGGAGGGAACTTGCGGACACTAACACGCTCACCAAATACCGCTCACTCTCGGTACTTAGCAAACGAACCTCGGCGCCTCGGGACACCTCGCCAGTGAGTCCTTTGAATTCTCTCCTTGATGCGCGTCTGCTAGTTGTTAGACAAAAACAACGTACCGCTCGAGTTATTTCGTCTGCCCTCTCTGAAAGGCGAAGTCGAGCTCGCTCGTAAAGACCTGCACTTCCGAAAGTCGCAGGAAAGGTAAGACGGACGCAGACGACGTTGCGAGCAGACGACGTTGCAAAGGAGCAGACGACGCTCAGATAGGGGGTCGCGATCAGCCAATCAGGGCTCGGCGTTCTGACATCACCGCTACTTCCTTTCTCATACGCAGAAGACGAAAATGAGCCCACTTGCGAGGCGTATTGTCTGGAGTTCGTTAATGTCCTTACAGTGGTGTCTTCAGATGAAAGCTTTGGAGCAATATTGAATCGGTCTAAAACGTGGCCAGTGAAGCTAAATTACGATAAGACTGCCGTCATGACAGCCTCGTGTAAAAAGAGCCGATCCAATTTAATTACGTGAAGGGCACCCTGTCAGAGGAGTCGAGGAATACATATATTTAGGACTTGTTTTAATACAAAACTCAATTGGAACCAGCACATGGAAGCGACTGCTAATAAAGCGAAGGGCACGTTGTTCGCGAAATTACAATTTGCTGATTCAGATGGTAAACCTATTGTCTATACAAGTTTTGTTTGACCTGTGTTAGAATACTCCAGCTCAGTGTGGCACACTTACTCGCAAACGGGTGCTCTCAGGCTTGAAAGTATTCAGAAACTAGCTACTCGGTTAATTTTTAATACGTTTTGTACAGGGGCCTTATCTACAGAACTGCTTCTCAGAGCGCAGCTTCTGCCGTTGCAAACAAGAGCAAAAATGATAGATTAAAAGTACTTCATAATATTCCTAATGGCACTATTCAAATCGAAAGCTCTAGCTACTTAGAACCAATATTTTGATGGTCCCGGCGCCTAAACCACACTAGAGAGTTAAAACAATACAGGCTTAAGAACGACTGTTTTAGATATTCTTTTTTTCCTCGATCAATTTAAGATTAGGATAAGTTAACAAGCGATGTTGTCATCCTGACACCTGTTGAAAATTTCATTACTGCTGTAAAAAGTTCACTTACTTGAGTTTTTTTTTCTTCCTTTCTCTGTTTCTATTTATGGCTCCACCTTTCGTGGTATGGTGTACCCGCTCCTACTGAGGCCCCTTGAGTGGCGCCAGTAGTATTTACAAATAAATAAATATATAAAACCGTTTCTCCATCATGTTCGCCTCTCAAGCCCGCCTTTGTGCGTCTGGCGTGTTCCTCGTACAAGGCCTCGTCTCAGATGACCCTCGTTTATTTTCTCTGACTTATGCTGCACGGCATTTCGCAGTAAAAAATGTGTTTTTTTTTCTATTTTTTTCTTAAAGCTTGTAGACGAACTGTTTCCTTGAAAAAAAAAAAGTAATTACAAATGTAATAAGCGATTTTCTCGAAATAACTGCCTGAAAATAATTGATTACATTACTAAATTACCAACCTAGAAACGCATTTAATTACATTACTCATTACCACAGAAAGTAATTTAATTGTAATTTTATTACAGTATTGCAATTACAGAAATTTGTGAGTGAAATAGGGGTCTAATAAAATCGCAGAGTGATCTTGTCCCTATTCATGGGGGCAGACGACACGCCACAGTAATTGGATCCTTATTTTTTTAGTGCAAAATAAAATTTTGTTGTGTAAGCATGGAAACCTACATGTTGAGTTTTTGCTCAATTAGCGGATGGCGATGTCCGTCACTAGATTAACAACTTACGCGAACCCTCCAGCGCCTAGATTGCGCAGGCTGGATTCTAGACAAACATTTTTAGATTTTGATATCACATCCGGAGGTTTACACTATTTCTCATTTTTGGATAAATCGGTTGAAAGACTGGGCTGCTAAATGTTTTACTGCATATTTTCACTGCTCCAGTTCAAAATACTTGAACCCTATGGCACCAGAGTGAAGAAAACATTTTCACGTAATAAAAAAAGATACTTCTGGAGCCCTTTTTTAATAAAAAAACAAAAAAAGTTTTTTTTTTTTTTTTTAAGGTAGGCCGGAAATGGTTTTGGTTAAAATTCTGAAATATTCTTTTCTGTCCTTAAACATCCTGGAAGATTGGAAGCCGTCTTTGTAAACTTTTGTAAGCGCTTTTTTTTTCTTTCTTCCTTTAAGTCCTTTCGATCCCACATTTCAAAATGCCATGTCGGCAAACCTACAGTTGTGATAAATAATTATATTTTTTTTACAACTACAGACCAATTTCCTTGCGTAAATACGCTATTCTGTCATAATATATTTTTTTTTTTAATTTTACTGGTAGATTTGTAATATATTTTGTAACGCTTTAGACGGATTATAAATTGAACATTTAAGCCGCTTCCGGTGCGATGGACGTTGAGAGTTTTGGGATTGACTTTTATTGATCGAAAAGTTTTTAGAAAAAAAGATCTCCAGCTCGTTTTTGCCGATATTGCAATGTGTACTGTTTAAAACGCAGATTCGAAAGAAAAAAAAAATCGTGAAAGTCAGGCTTAAAATTTAGTAGTAAAATATTAAAAACACCACCGTATGTACTAAGACAATTGCCACAAAAATATACGATTAAGATAAAGAACAGAATAGAGCAAAATATTCACAAGCGAGATGGCTTAGCAGCTCTAATTTACTGCGTCGCCAATGCAAGCGTACGAAAAGACTGGATCGTTACAGTGCACCTCTGGGGAAATATTAATCTCGCTAGGTGCATGTGTCGATCGTGTTGGATCATTCTACTCCTTTCAACATCCTTATGCCATTCTATAGGGGCAGAATATGCATACTTTTTTCAGATACAACGTGGATAACATGTATGTGAGACAGGTGGCCCAGCGCCAAATGACCTTCGTTAGATAGTTTTAGTAGATCGTTCTGATAACTTCAGTGACGATACCAATACTCCACCCCGTCTTTGCGCATGCCTCGTATTGTTATCGAAAATATCGGTGGTACGGGAACGATCTACTAAACATATCCATTCGGAGAAGCACTAATGCACAGCGCTGTACTCTACTGAACCCTATAGTAATAATTGCATTCCGATATAGCTTATTTTTGTTATTTCTGATTCCAGTCGTACTCGCGCAGTCCTCATCATGTAGACGTTGGATGTGCATTCATGAAGCCCTCGCTGAGAAGGGAACCACGTTCCCTATTCCTTATCCCGAGTGGTTAAGAGAATCACCTTTGCGCCTCTGGGGCCCAGACCCCATCCTATTCGAGAGTACAATTCATGAGCACACAGTCCAAAGCATTCCCTCGGGGATCGACCGTTCATCCTGCAGGCTTCTCGTAGTTCCTTGATCTACGTACTTGCTCGCATGCATTCTGTACAAGGTCGGAGCGAGCACCGGTATAGAGTGCAACCACGAGGGACTCGCTGGCTTCTCTCGAATTGCCTTTGGGGAAAAAAAAAACAGCAGGCAGTCAGGGAGGAGTGGTCATGCGGCTAAGAAAGGACGAAACTATCGAATTGGCGCTTGCAACGTAAGTGCACACAGGCTTCAATTTTAGCTTGGCATATTGTTATCCGCATTTTTTCATAATAATGAAAGTACATTAGGGCTGGATGTGTGCTCTGAAACGCTCTATTGAATGTCCCTGGTTTCTCAAAAGCTGATTCGGCAGATTTTATTACTTTTGAGGCCTTTGGTTTATAAGAAATATCAATATAAAAAATGTGCCCCCGAGGGGATTTAAATAAGGGGCATACAGTCGTTATAAGATTTTGTACACGACCAATATAGAGCACAAAAAGATAGAATTTTTTTAGTACTTGGATACGTTCTAGCTTGCAAATGGGATTTAGCAATATTATCTGCTATATACTGCAGTCCCCATATTGTCTTGCAATCCTGTTTTTTTATGTCTTCATTTTTAATTTGTCATGTAAGGGTATTAAAAAAAACTGCCACATTTTACATCGCGCATCAAACATCCAGTCGCAATACAGTGTTTGATTTTTAATTTTTCTCTTTATAAACTTTTGGTTGAAGTTTGAGAGAACAATATTTTCGGGTCAAGGTAACAAATTTACAAAGGTGAACTGGGCTCGGCTCCTGAGCACCTGGACAATTCACCTCGCAGTACAATGCTTCTGAATATCATTAATGTTACGAAAAGATGCCTGACCGATCGACCCTGAAAAAAGCCATGTACCACCCCCCCCCCCCCCCTCCCCAGCCCGCCGCCACCGAAAATTTTTTTTTTTTTTAACTACAGCTTGCGTTTTATTTGCCGAATTTATTGATAAAACCGTTACAACGAGCTGTCACTTCAATTTCTGCGCTAAGCGTAAAGATTATTGTAACGTAACGCAGATTTTCCGACCAAATTAAGAAAAAACAATGTGCTGCTTGTATCTTCATACAGCCTTGATGTTGGTACGCCTCGACGGGTGAACGGACTCTGAGCAGTAAATCAGAAATTTAGCCAGTGCAGTACAACCGCTAGCCTGGGGTCTTTAACGTGCACCACGCAGTAGTGATTCAGGACCGCACGCCGGTACGATGCTCATCCAGATCGAAAACAGCAGAGGCGGGGATCGAAGCCAGGGGATTCTGCAGCGCAAGCTTTCGCTCCACGCTCCGAGCTGAGACAGCGGGATCCTCGACGTCAAATGACCACGCCATATGACTAAGTCAGAGACATCATGTGACCTCAAGTCACTTGATGTCAATTTACTCGTGAAATTTATTGGGGAACGGTAGAAACTTGGGCGAGTTGGGCATGCATGCATCTTATGCATACCAGACTCGCCCAAGTTTCTACTATTCGTGCAGCGCTCCGTCCGTGGACTCCTTCCTTGGTACTTCGTCTTCTTTGCGTTTTTTTTTTGTTTTTAAAGGATTAATGTTAAAATTTACGTCAATTGACCACGTCATCTTACCTCAAGTCACGTGACGTCATATAAGCGCATTCTGTGCTTCCTGGACTCTGTTAGCACGATCAAGCTTGTGTAGTCTTTCTAAGAGCTCTACGTATGCGCGAGCACTTCCCCTACTTATGCACATGCTTCGGAAGAAAGAGGGAAAAATGAATCAGGCTCAAGGATCTGGTGCTCGAGCGCATGACAAGCGAGGTTCCCGTGCTAGTCCGCTCGAGCGCTAGTTTCGGCAAAGCTATCCTTCGTAGACGTTGCTTTGAAAATTCCCAAGGAGTCGATGGCAAGTTCCCCTCAAGCAGGGGTTACAATGCTCATACAACATAAAAAATGTGAGTCAGCAGAACACGAGTTGCGGTTTCCTCTTAAAACTCGTTGCCACGCGGCATTAGAAGCACAGGATCTCGCGGTGACTCCCGTTCGAATATGTATGGAGGGTGTCTTTTGTATGATGTCTAAGCAGTGTGAACCCGTTTTAAGGAGTGCAAGAGCTGTCATCCAAATCTTACCCGAGAAACCTATCTCCTACGTCAGCCGGTAATATCACATGGCAATGTGAGCAAACGATCTGCAAGTCCATTTTAAAACGGGCTGGATCATTCTCTGGATTATCTCTGGATTAGCCTCACTTCTGGCTGTGGCTGAGACAAAACGTAGAGCAGACGACCAATATGACGACCACTACAGCGTCGAAGGATAACGTTAATAAATGGTTGTTGCTTTTTTTTTTTTAATTTCTCCCCAAGAGGCTGATGACACTGAGGTAGTTATTATGTTAATGTTTTTTTTTTTTAAA
This sequence comes from Ixodes persulcatus, assembly GCA_013358835.2. Taxonomy (NCBI): domain Eukaryota; kingdom Metazoa; phylum Arthropoda; class Arachnida; order Ixodida; family Ixodidae; genus Ixodes; species Ixodes persulcatus. Next base: position 218,980 of record JABSTQ010010664.1, on the reverse strand, counting down.
TTTAGTCTTTGGCATGTTTATGAACGAATGCTGCAATATTATTGGCTGTCGAGCAATATTAGGGTTCTCAGGTATTGCCAGCTTTTGTGCTTCTTAAGCTGTCGGTGATTGTTGAAGCGGAGTATCTATAAAAGCGCAATAAATTTGGTAACAGGCTAGCGCATTAGCCATAAACGTGTACAAATGCGTCCGATCAGTTGCCAGTTTGCTGTCATAAACAAAACAAAAAAAGGAAGAAATTAAAATAAAACCCGCTAATTGCAAAAAGCCACAGCCTTAGGCGTCGAATGTAACATTTTTTTTTTTTTTTAATAAGCAGGTCATTTTTTTATCTTCTTACCCTTCATTGGTTTACAACACAATATCGTCTTTAAGACGGCAATAACAAAAAAAAAAGGTTATTTCACATTTTCTTAACATTTAGTAATTACCGTTAATTCAAGTATCACATACCTTTACAAAAGTGTCATGTTTGCGTATCCTTAGGCAGGGTGTTTCGTTCTGGACGCTACAAATTTGTTTTTAAAAAATGAAAGATTCACTGATGCGGTTTATGCAGGTAAGTTTTACGGCCAGGGGGATATACTGTAAGCGATAATCATCACGATAAGTCGAAATGTTAACAAATATTGTTAACTAACTTTTAAATGAGTGAAAATAGGCATATCATACTAATGGAAACTTGCTGAGCGTCATCAAAAACCACTATATCCTTTTTGTTTTTTAAAGACTAAACGCGAGCGAAGCGCAATAGTGCTCTAAAGTTACACACGTGCAACGGGCACAAGGCTGGGGCAATAAGAGGCGAATAAACAGTGCGGGTACTTTATCGACCCTGTAGTCCCTTTGTCCTGCTACACGAGTGGTAACTTAAGCTCTCCACCGTGCTTCTCACGTGTTCGAAGTATTTGTAATTTCAACCACTTTAGCAGTTTTCTATGACGCTCACAAGGATTTCAGTTATAACCTCACACATTGTTTTCTATAACTCAAACGGTATTTAACATATTTCAGTTACTTAGCCGACTGATCGTTACATTTAGCCCCCTATACTATGTTCCCCAGGCCGTAAAACTCACTTGCACAAACTGCATTAGTGTAGACTTGTGGGCTACCTGGTGATCCACAGGGTCCGACCAGGTGGCCTGCATGTTAAATCGTCTCTCCTGATTTCTACCGCGAAGTCTCGAAGAGCGATCAGCCACGCGAGCTGCGTTCCGCTGCCTATAAAAGGCCGGCGCAGAAGCATAAGAGAGGTTTTTGGGACGGAACGCGCGGCGTGCAGAGTATATAAATAACAACGTGTTTTTGAACAAGTGCGTTGGGTCATACTTCAAAGCGGGCAGCATAAAAAATATACTAGAAGTTTTTACGGCTTTTTTAATAGTTGTGATAGTTGTGAAAACTTAAACACACACACGCACGCACACGCACGCACGCACGCACGCACGCACGCACGCACGCACGCACGCACGCACGCACGCACGCACGCACGCACGCACGCACGCGCGCACGCACGCACGCACGCACACACACACACACACACACACACACACACGCACACGCACACGCACACGCACACGCACACGCACACGCACACATACACACACACACACACACACACACACTGCAGTTACGTCTTGGCAAGCTCGAATATTTTTGTCGGAGTTCCCGCCTTTGCTTAGAGGAAATTTTCTTTTTACAAACCCTTAGCATAAAAATCGAACATGCAAAATTCGTTGTTTGAAGGAAAACGACAAAACAAGGCAAATAAAATAATTTACCCGCAAAAGCAGCGCGTACATGGGTTCAGTAAAGACGTGCCGCGCGGAGAGACACAAAAGCGCAAGACCGTTGTTCGTGTAAGAATTACCCTCCACCAGATCACGCAGACTTTATGAATGGAGAAGACGACGTGTATTCTTCTCGGGACTTTGTGGGGTTTGGGGTGGTTGAAAGCGTGCGTAAGGGAAGCCTGCACGCCCGCAGACGACGTGGGACAGGAGACGAGACTCCTCCCGTTTCCATGGAAGGAGGCACGCTCCGCTGTCTTGGATGACAGCCCCCATTTGGCTGCACAAAAGCTCGTGTAATTACAACGCGGGCTCTTGACGGCACCCCTCCAACTTTAATGAATTCTCCGAGGTGGCGACGTTGGGGGATCCTGATTTCAGGGGTTCACAAAGAAAACCGACGGCAGTCGCTGTATCTCTTACAATTTCTACCGGGCGCCTCTTAGCCTGCAGAATTTAAGACAGGAGCTATTCGCGTGCCTAATACATCTTTATATAAACCTTATTTGCATAAAGGGAGGATGAGGTTCGCATAAGGGCAGTCGACTACCACGTTTAGTAAAGACAAAAAAAAAACAGCAACCCATACAAATTGTATCCAATAAATTGATAGAAATAAACTATTTAATATTCCAAACTGCTACGACATTCTGGTCTCTGCGTGGTTTCTTGCCATCGTACATTTACTTCTCCTTTGTGGTAGGTTATCCCGAAGAAAGGTAGCGCATTGAATGTATCTCTAGTCTGCTACAAAAAAAAGAAACGATCGAAGATCTAATCAACGCTAATGCAGTAGGAGAACGGCGATAGCCGAAGGAAGAAGCCAGATATCAGGATAGCTGAAGGGAAGAGCCAAATCAAAAGGCACTATTATATCTGCTAGTGTTATATTATAAAACCGTGGCTTCATCGGCTACTGTTTTCAGAAGATGGTGTGTAATCAGTAGCCGCTATACTTAACAGACTTGCTTCAGAGTAGCAGGAATTTGCCAAAGAGTAGGAGCAATTTGTTGTTTCATCCTACTTCTGACGCACAAATTGAAATAAATACCCAACATTGTTTAAACCTTTTGAAAATGTTTAGCCGGTAATTTGTAAAAGTTTAACAAAGCTACATAAATTATTTAACAATGTTTTTAAATTCGAAGTGCGAAGTAGCCACCCCAACCCCGCAGAAGCGTCAATACTAAACACTTCTCCCCAAGGGCACTACGTAGAAATTACATTTTTTTCTGACTGAACATCAGGAAGTGGATATTCTTCCAACCTGGTTTTGTTACCTGGTTGAAATGTTTGTTTGTTTCATCTGTCGCTCCGGTTCTTCATTAAATTGTTTTATCTCGCTCCCGCCGTGATCGATGTTTACTTTATTGGGCTGAACGATTCACGATCACTTATCCCTCTACGGACAGTCGGTCTGATTATATGTAGCTCCCACCAAACCACTAGCTTTCTTATTGTACTGTTAAAGTATTTTAAATTTATTGAAATACTGCATAATCTTCTTGGGAAAGCATGCCCATAATTGCATCGTACCTATGAAGTTAGGGTGCAGCGGTCTACTCAAGCCGCCGAAGTTTTACAACGACCGTGTTCCTATACTTTGTTTCAGCTTAAGTCCAGACGTGGGCGTTGCAATAGCTAAAGGGACCACTCAAGTAGCGTCAAATGCTCAAGTCACGGGACCTTTTCTGTCTGTGATTGGTTCAGCGATAATAGAATAGGTAGAGACAGGACGAACACCATGGAGGTGTGTTTTTAACGCTGTCCGATTGGTCCCATTAACTCGTGGCGGCTTCTGCGTCCGGACTTCAGTTGAAACCATGTATAGAAAAACAATAAATGCAGCATACTTCTATAGATGGCTCCGTGTCAGAATCAAAGATGACAGTAAGCTGAGGTGGCGTTTAGTATAGCGAATTACCAAGAATGGAATAAAGCCGCGGTGAATAGTATTTTCATCCCCTCGTATCTTTGTAATGGTATGCTTTGCTTACTAAAAAGAAAATGACGAAAGGGTTAGTATTTATGCTAAAATTTTTTTTCTATCTGAGCCAAAGAGATCCCATTGCAAAATGTAAGATGCTCTCAATTCATTTACAAGAAAGATAATAAATATTGTGCAGGAAATTTTTCTTTACACCTCAAAGGCGAAAAAGTTCCAGCCACATAATCAGGTAAAAAAAAAAAAGTTACAGTACGTTCATGAGGCATTTCAATAGCACAGCTTGAATAAATCTAAAAATACAGGTCTCGGTTCGCATGAGGTATTTGAGCGCCGATAACAAAGGGACGTGCATTATTTAGCTCTCTTCAGTTCAGAGATCTCACAAAGAGGGGCATTCGAGCATAGAACTGCAGCGCGAGTCTATCAAGTAAGTAGTTTTAGCAAATCAGCTAGCCAACAGTGATACAAGGTGCAATGCGATATGGCGTGGATGATCGTCATGTAATTACCTTTGGCGTCGGCCAGTTCAGGGTCATAGATGAAATTGAGCAATGCGCGGAATGTCGTCTGGGTTTTTGTTTTCTAAAAAAATTTAGGAAAGAGTAGTTCCCGGCCCGCAAAAACGGGGTGTTGCTCCGATCCGCGTTGCACCAACACCAGCTAGAGTTTTCGTCGTCATCCAAGTGAAACCAAGCCCTGACACAGGTCGGATACGAGTTCCGCGTCAGCGTGTGGTTCCGTCTCGTGGCCAATTAATGCGTCGAAGTATACGACCGGAGTCGGGCGTGCACTTCAGGACAGAAGACGTGGCATCTGGCAGTTGCACGATACTGACTGTCGCATATTGTCACTTAGCTCTTTTCATATACTGGGCCAGCACTGTTGCCAGCTTGTATTTCATACATCTTCATTTCATTGCTATGTAAAACAAAAGGTACTAATAGAAACACACACACATACAAAATTTCAGACAATAAAGAACAATACCAATCACTCAAACTGTCTGCTTAAAATATTTGTCGTTGCCTATTCGGGCCGGCTGTCGCTTAACCCTTGTGCTTCGGCAAAGCCAAGTCAGAGGGACTTCAGTTCCATCCCGAACTTCGTTACGTGTAGCATCCAAATCACTTGGACTTTGGTTGGCACCCTGTGATGCCTTTCGTGCCACTTGGTCCAACGGCGGAGTTGCGAGTAACATGTTCCGCTGCTCACCCCTGCCGTCCTCTTCACTCTTGTTTGGCAAAGCGTTAAATTATTTTTAAGTCTTTAGAAGATAGTGTCGGTTTATTTAAAGTGACCTTCCGCCTTCTGTGCGAACTTGGTATGAACGACGGGCTACATATCCTTCGACCTGTGCTTTTGAGCCCCAGCCATAATCGTCGAGGATTCTCACGGTTCTCGCATCTTGCAGTCCCTGAAGATTATTTGGCGCCCTGAAGATGTGACTGTGCGTACCAAACTCAGGAGTTGAAAGTACCCCAACTCCGGCAGTCGTCGCTGGAGGCTCATTCCGATTATCAGTTCACAAGCAGCTGAGCCAGCCTCCAACGGCGCAGTCCTGTAATTTAACTGCCCCCCCCCCCCCCCCCAGTAGTCTGCGTCCAATTTAACAGCCTTTTCATGACCTGTACTATGTTCTCAGCAAAGCCGTTGGATCTTGGAGAGCTGGGACCGGCAAAAACGTGACCGAATCCACATTTAGTTGACAAATGTTTGAAGTATCTCGGTACAAATTGGGGTCCTCCATCAGTACGAACTTCGAGGGGCAGACCGTGACGTGCAAACATCATTGTCACTTTTTCAATCACCTGTCGGTTCGTGGTCTGGGATATGTACTATCTTCTGGAGAGTTGAATTACGCATCGTAAGCAACCATTTACGTCTTTCCTGCATGCTCGCAAATGCTTACACCAATACGTGCCCATGGCTGACATAAAACCTTCTGTATAAAAGGTTCAGGAGATCGATCGTCGATATAAAAAAATGTTTGACCCCCTGTGCATTGCCTGATCTCTTCAGAAATATTCGCTCTCATGCCTGCCTAATTAATCAAAAGCTGTGCTTCGGCTTTGCAATTATTCACACACAGGTATCCTTCATTTGACCGCTGGAGCATGTTATTCCTCATCGATCTCGAGATAATCACTCTGAATATACCAATTATTATTTCGTTCCCGAATGACAATTCCGGCTTCAATTGGGCCAGACCTCCAGTGAGTCCGCGGTTGTTTTCTAAAGTGTCAAGTACTTACCGTAGTTTGTCATGTTGTTCCGTTGCTATTGCTCTCTTGGACACCATTGCCTCACTGACTAGGCATCTGAGGACACTCGATGGTAGCATAACTGGCCACATCCTCGAGTTCACTCGTAGGGGTGCAATCGCTGGCGGTCCGTATCCGTGAAAGCGCGTCGAAAAGAAGCATTTGTTTTCCGGGTACAAACTGCAGAACGACGTTGAATTGAATTAGTCACAGAAAAAAAATATTTTTATTCTGGGATGCATATCCGATAAAATATAGCAAGCAGCGACCGGTGATATGTTTCTACAACCACTTGGTGGCCTGAGATGAACTCTCGGAAACGAATGTACACAAAAGTGATTCCTAGTGACTCTTGTATCTATCTGGGCGTACCGAGTTTCACTGTTTCCCAGCACGCGCGATGCACAAGCAACGGGGCGCCAATCTTTGTCGTAAAGCTGCACAAGCGCTGCACCAACTGCAAAGCTTGATGCATCCGCGAATATTTTGTTTTCTTCGAAGGGTCAAAGATGACTAGAACAAAAGCTTTTGTGAGCAAGTTTCGCAATTTTAGCCACTCTTCGTCGTGGACGCTGATTCACTCAAAAACGCTGTCACGCTTTACCGGACTGCGCAGAGCTTGTGTCTGAACTGACAAATTTGGTAAAAACTTCACAAAGTAGTTGACGGCTACCATTATTTCGTTGTAGTTTTTTCTTGCATGTGGGTACTCGCAAGTCTGCACTTCAAACAACTTTCTTCAAAGGTTCTTCGACGCCCCAAGAACTCTTTCAGCTCGCGAAGAACGGTTTCGCCTCAAAACTATCACCCCCTCACAAGCAAGAAAGGCAACTAAGTGATGAAAAATTCTTTCTTTAGTGAGGGTCCTTTATAACCTCATCTCTCGGTTGCTTGGTGCAAGCGAGAGAGGAGCGAACGGAGTTACAGGGCCTTCGCGAGATCGGGAGTTTCGCGAGCTCGGGAGTTTCGCGAAGTTCGCGAGGTGTGACCAAGTGACAGCGGATACCACTCACACTCCGGATACTCGACTTGACTCGACCCAACACTCAACCCAACACTCGTTCAAGAATCGTTGTCACCAACATAATTATGCCTTCTTTTTATCTTATTAACTTTTTTTGTAAACTATATCTTACCAAGGCTAAAGAATCAAATGCTTCTTCTCTCTTGTAGGATGGCTTCCATATTTCTGCATTTCTGCATCAATGACTCGATTTTGCACCTTATGTACACAAACAAAAAACTTTTTGCTCAACCACTGTCTGTAGGGGGTCGAGGACACGTCAAGCTGCTCTATAGCAGCTTTTTTCCTCGGTCTCCCCCATCTTTGATGGAAAATAAAGGCAATTATTATTATTATTATTTATTATTAAACGAAAAGGATAACGTCATTAAGAAGCGCTTTCAAGTTGAAGTAGTTGAAAAGTAGAGAAAGCGCACAATAAAGAGGAATACGAAGACGGACAGGCAGTTACCATCATAACATTGACGGAGAGGCGGAAGGCGGAAGCAGTTGAAGCATTTGAAGCGGTTGAAGTTTGGCACGTAGAAGCATTGTTATTAGTTACGTACGTTCGAAGTGGAAGCATTGGAACCTTTCCGAGCGATGAAGCCGTGGGAGCTTGATCGCATGATGCTCGAAAAATGTGAGGTTGGCTGACAAAAGATAACTTTGAAGACTTCTTTCAGAGATTCGAAGCCTGAATGTAATCAAAATTCCCCTCATATCGCTCTTCTGGTTTTGGTTGTGTCAGGCTGGTTCCAACTGAAAAGGGGAGTGCACGTATCGGCGGCTCTGCGTATCGGTGGTGGCGGCCGCTCCAGGCGCAAAGCGGGAAGGAAAGCAGCTTTGATTTGTATGAACTGGGGCTGTCTACCATCTATGTTCTAGTGAATTTTTAAAGAGATCATAAAATAATTTTTAACCTCTTTCTCCTGAGCTTTAATCCTCAATTAAAATGCGAAATGCGAAACCACGTGGTCGTGAGGTCTTGGGCGCCGGAGGCGATCACTTTAAGCTTACACAGTGCTGTTAAGCACATCATGAAACTTTTCATTCTCAAGTGATGATAAGTGCCGTCACGGCTTTCAATGGCCACGAACATGAATTCAAATATGTGTTGCTATGTTGCGAGCGCATGCGTCCGAGTAAATCAGTGGTCGTGTCGAATGCGTGAGCTGGGTTCGGCCGACGTGTGCTTGGGCACCGCGGATACATCAAATTGAAAAAGCAGACAGCTTTTGAAGGAAAGGAGCTACAAAATATTTCGTTATATTTTAAAATATTTTACCGAAAAAGCAGAGTTTAGGCGTTTTATGCTCGTGCATTAGTTTTATTTTAGTGCATTAAGGAATTTATGATTAGTAAAATCTTAATTTATCCCAGTAAAAAATTCATTTCATGGGCCATAAACAAGAACGCTCTCATGGAATGCGAAAATTTGCATGTGTTTCCTGTCGCAGGAGTACAACCGGATTTTTTACATTTGAGGAAATTTGCCTGGTCCTGTGGGGGGCCAGCATGAGCAAACGCTAGTGCAGTGTTTTCGCTGCTAATTTAAAGGTTGGCACCTGAAACATTATTTGAAGGCTGCTCACAGTAACAAAAACTTTAGTTAGGTTTGTGGATAATTCAGGTAGTGTCACAACTCTGTGCTCCAGTGTCAAGAAAACATATGCTCTTTTATTAACGAAAAAGTAAGATCAGTTTTTAAATCAGTCGAAGTCTGCTTGTTCCAAACTTTCGGCCAGTACGTTTCATAAAATGATGCGACTTATGCCCGTTTTTTTTGTTTCCTTCAAGTATGAACTTTAAATGTGCGAATTTGCGGTGGGGATTTTATTTATTAGGAAGTTTTAGGGAACCGCTTTTGCACAACCGATATGGTACGATGGGACCTCCGGTACAAATTGCGCATGTGCTACCACGGAAGACTCGGATATGGGCAGTTCGTATCGGAGGGCCCAGTGTTCCGTATGGGGTGTGCAAAAACGGTTCCCTGAAACTCTCCATTGCCCGATTGGTTGACGATAATGAACGTTGAAACTGGCTCTTCGTGTGCATTTATCGCGAGCACAATACACATATGCGGGTTTATCAATCAGTCTTGCCGCTGCGTCCGTACAAAAATTTAAGTGCGACTTATAAACCAACATTTGTTGTGAAAAGACAGGTTTTTAAGGGTTTATAAAAAAGTGTCACTCACACAACAGGAAATGGGGCCCTTATCATTGTATCGAGCCAATATGTCTTTGGGTAGATTGATTTTTCTTTCAGTGCCAGTATCACATCAGTAACGCAATGTTTTTCTGACTTTCAGTGATATGCGCATAATACCAGAAGCTGTGGAAGGCCCGATCCTTAGTAGGAATGCAGCAGTGACTACACAAAAAAAATTGGGGACTGGGTATCCTGATTGACGAGGGCCCCGATATATTTTTAGCACTACTGCTGCTTCTGGGGATTTCTCCGTGCATTCCAGGATTTTTTGGTTTTATTATTATTACGAGCCTCTCTCGTATATCCACATCTTGTCTCTTGGTGTGTGGATATATATGTTATGATGGTAATAAAACACAAAATGGTTTACTGGCAGCTAGGTCACTGATATAGCCTGACCCGCGATGATGGTGCCTGCTACTGCCTCATCATTGCCGTCGCGCTCGTCAAAAAAATTGCATGCTTACGGTATGTGGTAGACGTTGTATATACAGTGTTTTATGTTTTTTTCACGGACGAGAAGGCTGATTGAGAGATGTTCCAAAACTTGTCGGAAAGAATAGTTGAGAAAATGCTGCCTAATATAAAATTGCCGCCTATTAAAAAGACAGGTAAGGCACTGAAAATTATTCCAAATCTGAATTATATTTGTTATAGTATATTAATTTATTTTATTTGTTTACAAGATACCACAGCCCAGTGATGCGGTCCAGGCCTGAGGGAAAGAAGAATGAGGGGCGATTAATAATGCATAAACCCCCAAAAACACAAATTACACTTCAAAAAGGAGATCAATTGATCGTAGAACATTATCCGAAGCAAGAATATAGGGAGGCTAGGAGTTTCAGTTTGTTACACTTCTGGGAAAAAAGGAGCATTTAGAAGCACATGCGCGAGCGAATATGGGAGTTATTTTTTGTGTATGGCCACGTCTAGTGTGCCTAGTAGATGATGGTTGAATATAGAATGAAGACTCAATGCGAACGTTCTTATACCAAAGCTGCAAAATTTATTTTAATCTAGCTAGCTTCCTGCAGGATTAGAGTGGAAAGATGTTGTTAGTTATAACAAATTCGGCAGGAGAGTCATGCTGGCGATAAGGATTATATAAAAAACGTACAACTAGTCTCTAAACCTGCTCAAGCCTGTTAATATCTTCCTTCGTAAAAGAACACCAAACAGTGAAGCGTACTTCAACCGAGACCTCATTAGTGTGTTATAAGCCAGAAGTTTGACATGAGAAGGCAAGTATTGAAGCTTGTGCCTAACTATGCCTAGTTTACGAAGTGCAGAGGCACAAATGCGTTCAATCTGTGAGGACCAAGAGAAGTTGTTAGTAATCGCAACGCCAGGGTACCTAAAACTGTCTGTTTGAGAAATGATTGTATTACCAATTGAGTAACCAAACACAAGGGGCGCTTTTTGTTGGTGATACGCATAAACACAGACTTCTCTTGACTAACTTTAATTTACTAGAGATCGCTCCAGTTAAAAATTGCATTTAGACTCTCATTGAGCACAACCTTGGCCCGTTAGCTCGAAGCGCTAACCGCGGCTAAAGTTAGCCGCAGTACCTAGGAGAGAAATTTTGAAATCACGTGACTGGCTAGGTAGGGATCCGGGGAAACATGGCGGTGCCCCGGTGAGTGAGCGTCGGTCGCTTTGGAACTAATATGTCGTTGTAGCTGCAATATCGGGCGCGTTAGTCAGCAACGAATGGTGCAGGAGGCTTTCGTTTTGCCTTACCTCACTTAAATCGCAAAGCATGAGCAATGACCTCGCCACATTTTTTAGATAGTCTTTTGATTCTGACCATTCCTAAGCCTAAATGAACGGGAATATTGTCGGCATGGCAACGTTTTTGGAGAGCGGATTGCCTTGACTCAATCAGCCGGGTATTAATAGCACACAAAAGCAGACAACGTCCAAATAAACCTTTTTCTAAATTACCCGAGCATCGAGGAGAACGCTGGAAATGTAATTCTACGGTCCGCGCGCGCTGGCCTTCCTCTTATAAAAGATTCGAAGTAAGCAATCATAATAAGGCTCTGACGAACGCGCGTGCAAGGCAATATTTGTTTTAGACTTTTTGGTTTAGAGCAATTACTACTGCAGACGCCAGCACGTGCAACGCGTGTGACTACACTCATAGCATGCACCTCGGTGCTTGGGATATTAAGAAAACGTTCTATGGGGACGCTGTCTGCTTTTGTGTGCTATCAATACCCGGCCGATTGAGTCAAGGCAATCCTCTTTCCGAAGACTTTGCCATGCCGACAATTGTCGCGTTCATTTAGGCTTAGGAATGTCCAGAATCGAAAGACTATCTAAAAAATGCGGCGAGGTCATTGCTCATGATTTGCGATTTAAGTGAGGTAAGGCAAAGCGAAAGCCTTCTGCACCTTTCGTTGCTGACTAACAAGCCCGATATTGCAGCTACAACGACATATTATTTCCAAAGCGAGCGGCGCTTACTCACCGGGACACCGCCATGTTTCCCCGCATCCCTACCGAGCCAGTCATGTGATTTTAAAATCTCTCTCCTAGGTACTGCGGCTAACTTTAGCCGCGGTTAGCGCTTCCAGCAAACAGGTCCTGGTCCTGGGCCCGTTTTCTCGAAAGTGCTAACCGCGGCTAAAGTTAGCCGCAGTACCTAGGAGAGGGATTTTAAAATCACGTGATTGGCTCGGTAGGGATGCGGGCAAATATGGCGGTGCCCCCCGGTGAGTGAGCGCCGCTCGCTTGGGAACTAATATGTCGTTGTAGCTGCAATATCGGGCGCGTTAGTCAGCAATGAATGGTACATGAGGCTTTCGCTTTGCCTTACCTCTATTAAATCGCAAAGCATGTGCAATGACTTCGCCGCATTTTTTGGATAGTCTTTTGACTCTGGCCTTTCCTAAGCCTAAATGAACACGATTATTGTCGGCATGGCGACGTCTTTGGAAAGTGGCATGCCTTGACTCCATCGGCCGGGTATTGATAGCGCACAAAAGCAGACAGCGTCCCAATAGACAATTTGCTATATTAAACAAGCATCAACGAGAATGCAGGGATTGGCGTTCCACGCGCCACACGCGCACGCCTTCCCCGTATAAACGATTCGAAGTAAATAACCAAAATATAGCGTTGACGTACGCGCGTGCAAGATGCCGTTTGTTTTAGATATTTGCTTTAGAAAAGTTACTGCTGCTGAGGCCAGCACGTGCGGCGCGTGGAACACCGATCCCTGCATTCTCCTTGATGCTTGGGTAATATAGCAATAGGTCTATAGGAGGTATTCACTGGCCGCCATATTTGAGGTCACTGTTTAGAGCGCATGCTCAGAACGAGCTCGCATTAAAAGGCTGCCAAGACCGGCAATCTTGGTGGTGCGGAATGCACGTGGCAAAAGAACTGTGGAAGCTCGCATTCAGCACGCGCTCCGCAGCCGAGCACACAGCTATGGCCGCCAGTGAATACTCCCTATAGACCTCTTTCTAAATTTCCCAAGCACCGAGGTACATGCTACAAGTGTAGTTACACGCCTTGTACGCGTGTTTGTCAATGCCTTATTAAGATTATTTACTTCGAATCTTTTATAAGAGCAAGGCCAGCGCGCCCGGACCGTAGAATTGCACTTTCAGCGTTCTCCTTGATGCTTGGATAATTTACTAATAGATCTATTTTCACTGGAGCCGCATTACAGGTTTTTCAATTTATGATGGTGCTATATACAGTTCTTACATGTTGGCCAACCATGCTGCCTGTTTACCGCCCGCCTTTCACTGCTCACTTCTTCCTTGTCGTTTCTAGGACTGAACTTCGTCGTCTTCTTTCGAACTTGGAAGAAAATTTCAACTTTGGATTTTGTGTGCTATCAATACCCGGCCGATTGAGTCAAGGCAATCCACTTTCCAAAGACGTTGCCATGCCGACAGTTATCGCGTTCATTTAGGCTTAGGGATGGCCAAAATCAAACGACTATCTAATAAATGTGGCGAGGTCATTGCTCACGCTTAGCGATTTAAGAGAGGTAAGGCAAAGCGAAAGCCTCCTGCACCATTCACTGCTGACTAACGCGCCCGATATTGCAGCTACAACGACGTATTAGTTCCAAAGCGAGCGGCGCTCACTCACCGGGGCACCGCCATGTTTCCCCGCATCTCTGACAAGCCGGTCACGTGATTTTAATATCCCTCACCTAGGTACTGCGGCTAACTTTGGCCGCAGTTAGCGCTTTCGAGCAAACGGGCCCTGGTCGCTAATAGAATTAGTAGCCTTGAACAGTACACAGTCATCTGCAAATAAACGAATACTCACGCTCTCGTCGATGCATGAGGTTAAATTATTAATGTATATTGAGGAACGTAGCGGACCGAAGGCGCTTCCTTGCGAGACACCAGCATTTACATAAAAAGAATCTGAGTGTTGACCGTCTAGATCGACAAATTGTTTGCGCCTTACTAGATAAGAGGAAATTCATTTTACAACTCTGTGGGGATAGCCAAATTCGTTAAGCTTGAATAATATTCCGGAATGAGATACCATGCCAAATGCATTGCTGGAGTCGAGAAAACTTACGTTGATTTGGCCCGGTTTGTCGGCTACTGAAGCGAAAGAATGAATAGTAGAAATAACTTGTGTGGTGAGGGAAAAGACTTTACGGAAGCCACGCTGAAAAGGAGAGATGATGTCATGCTTATCGAAGAATTCAGTCATATAATTAGAAATTATATGTTCCAAGAGCTTACATGATGGGCTGGTGAGCGATATGGGACGGTAATCAGTTTGCAGTGAACAATCTCGCTTTCTGAAAACAGGTACAACCCGTGCCATACGCCAATCTAAGTGAGGAACGAAAAATGACAACAAGAAACCTAGCAAGTGATAGAGCATAAGTACGAATGCATTCTTTGGGACTGTTATCAGGGCCACGTGATGATTTCGACTTAAGCCTTAAAAACATGGATGGGAAAGCACAGATTGAACAGGTATGTGAAAACAGAGATTGGAAGAACAGATTAAACTCGGGGGCTATTTTCTGCTTGTCGTGACTCAGTGTTTCTCCAAATATAATGAAACCGACGGTTTTACGTTCATTTGTAGTGAGATGGCGCCAAACGTTTGCCGGGTCAGTCTTAAGGAGCCGTGTAAGCTTGTTAGAATACCAAAACTCTTTACTTGCGCAAATTTTCGGCGCAACTGTTTGCTTTAAGATTTATAATGGAGGAACCGTTAGACCAACGCTTTCCATTACGTTTTTTTTTTTTCCGTCCCAATTGAATTATGCCTCGGGTGATCCAGGGGTACACCCGGGAAGCAACAAAGAACGTACTATGTTCTATTTGGGATAAAATGTTGAAGACAAAAATGACAAATGGATTTTAATTTGTTCCACAAACAATCAACATCATTCCCAGAAAATGAATAACGAGCTAACTGAAGGTAGTGAAGAACAGATTCATCATTAGCCCTCAAACATTCCTTAACCGTTGGGCAACAGGCGCATCCGAGTACCTACAAGTACCTAACCAAGTTTGACGAAAGCTGGATGAGCGATAGCTCTGCTTTTATTATGGGGTGGTAGCTGGTGTCACCTACTGGCTGTAGCAAATATAAGTGGCTTCCGTGGAAAGGTTCCCGAAATGGGGGGACCCAAGAACACTCGCTACCGGGTTTTCGAGACGCAGCGCGGCATACATTTGAGCTTAAGAAACAATTTTTATTGCTCGTAGTACAGATAATCGGTAAGGTAAAACTGAATTAACCCTTGTTTGGAAAATTTCTAAATATTTGGCTGTCTGAAGTGGACAAGCCTCGTTGAAATTTCCTTCCAACTTCGAAAGAGGACGATGAAGTTCAGTCCTGGAAAATATGAGAAAGATGTGAGCAGTGAAAGGCGGGTGGTACACCGGCAGCATTGTTGGACAACATGTGAGAACTGTATATAACGCCGTCATAAATTGAAAAACCTGTAATTCGGCTCCAGTGAAAATAGACCTATTAGTAAATTACCCAAGCATTGAGGAGAACGCTGAAAGTGTAATTCTACGGTCCGCGCGCGCTGGCCTTCTTCTTATAAAAGATTCGAAGTAAATAATCATAATAAGGCTTTGACAAACGCGCGTGCAAGGCAAAATTGTTTTTAGACTTTTTGCTTTAGAACAATTACTACTGCAGACGCCAGCACGTCCAACGCGTGTAACTACACTCGCTGCATGTACCTCGGTGCTTGGGAAATTTATAAAAAGGTCTATATACCTATTGCTATATTACCCAAGCATCAAGGATAATGCAGGGATTGGTGTTCCACGCGCCGCACGTGCTGGCCTCAGCAGTAGTAACTTTCCTAAAACAAATGTCTAAAACAAACGGCATCTTGCACACGCGTACGTCAACGCTATTCGCAACTTTCAGCGATGGTAGTACCGCGGTGTGAGAATCGCGCTCCCTAGCTCCTGGATGATCGGCTTCACAATAAAGGTGCTTGCCACCACCTCTCTGACGTGAAAAAATAAACTAAGGCTCTAACACTGCTCGTATATAGCAAAACTATGATTACTCACGCGTCGCAGACCCAGCCTCGTACTGTTGTTCTACGACGATCATCCAGATGACAGCCATTTTGATAGGCACAAGTGTGCCCCCTATAGGTCGTGAAAGTTGCGAATATTTTGGTTCTTTACTTCGAATCTTTTATTCGGGGAAGGCGTGCGCGTGTGTCGCGTGGAACACCAATCCCTGCATTCTCCTTGATGCTTAGGTAATTTGGCATTAGGTCTATTGGGGCGCTGTTTGCCCTTGTATGCTATCAAGACCCGGCCGATTGAGTCAAGGCAATCCGATTTCCAAAGACGTTGCCATGCCGACAACTATCGCGTTATTTAGGCTTAGGAATGGCCAGAATCGAAAGACTATCAAAAAAAATGCGGCGAGGTCATTGCTCATGCTTTGCGATTTAAGTGAGGTAAGGCAAAGCGAAAGCCTCCTGCACCATTCATTGCTGACTAACGCGCCGGATATTGCAGCTACAACGACATATCAGTTCCGAAGCGAGCAGCGCTCACTCACCGGGACACCGCCATGCTTCCCCACATTCCTACCGAGCCAGTGACGTGATTTCGAAATCCCCCTTCTAGGTACTGCGGCTAACTTTAGCCGCGGTTAGCGCTTAACCGCGCTTCGAGCAAACGGGCCATGGTCTATTGCGAGGCTGTACAGATGTACGCTCGAGCCAACCCGAACGCTTTGTATATTCAGGAAGCGGACCGATTCATTTTTTTTTTGTATCTTTAAACGCTCAGAGCGCACGAAAAAATAAATCGAACACAAAAGGTCATCATAAATACTACGTTTTGTATTCCACCTGCCTAGTCTGTATTCTAAAATTACAAATCGCTAAACCAAGCTCAGCCTTGTGTTAAATTCCTAAAACTTCTCGCGCGGCGTACATTGTTAAGGCTGAACTCCATGGAACGAATTATGTGACGAATAACTGGCGAACGCCGCCCGACGGCACGCTCGCTTTGCGCGCGACGTAGCAGCCACTTTGTTGATTCCACGCGCAGAGCAAAAGCCGCCGGGCAAAATTCGTCGGTTATTCGCAGCACATATTCGTCCCATGGAGTTCAGCCTTTAGGTCACAATGCGCCAATAGGACGCTATGGGAGCCACGTATTTCCGGAAAGGTCTATTGACGATTACATAAAAGTAAATTTTAGTTACTCAATAAGATCCTTAATATTATGAAGTTCTTCGACACTATAAACTACTAAAATCCCATGACGCTTCTTTCGCTAATAATGTCTCTATTTTGTTGTTTGGTGACGCTAAAAACACCTTGAGCTTTGCCCGCAATATTTGAGGGCCAGGCTGTGCGAGACGCATACCCGGCTATGCTCGAGTGCTAGCGGGAAAGCCAACGTACACACAAACTTTGCCGACGACGTGGCAGCAAAGGAACCTCTTGGGCTAACATTCGCACATTCCTCGCTATATCAACAACCCGAAGAGTGTCAATGTTTGCCACCCTCGGGGGAAGGAAACTTTCTCCCTGACTGCGCTCGAAGCTTACCACAAAGAAAGGAAGCGACATGTCCTCTTCTCCCTTTGTCTGCTTCGGCCGGAGCAGCGCCCAGGAGCATGCCAACTTGCACTCCGATCGTACTCTGTTTCTTGACGGCGCGCGAACTGAACTACCCTCAGTCGGAGAACGTCTTAAGCCTGGTTCAGACAGTTGCGTTTGACTGCGTTTGACTGCGTTGCGGCGGCGAGAAACCAGGACATCCCTGCTGCTAATATCACGTGCCAAGATGAGTCCTTGAATTGAATTCCATGCTTCATACGAAGCACATATGTGCCGGTGACTCGCTTTCGGTTCTCGACGCAACGCAGTCAAACGCACTCAACCGCAAGTGTCTGAACCGGCCTTTCGCATCCCGAACGTTGAAGCGCCGCAACCAGCGGGATGGATTTGTTCCTCCCTTCGCCTAAACAAAAGAAGGCGCCACAGGGATCATTAGTTGCATACTAGATGGAGCCGAGTAAACGACAGAGCCACATGGTGGTCATGCTCTGACCGTTTTTAAAATAATATACCTGCGTACGACCCCCAAATTGCATTTACCTTTGAGTGGGCTTGCAGTAGGATCGAGTAAAATTAAATTTGCTTCCAGAAAGTTGAAGCCGGCTGCTACGAATTGTAAATGACTCGAGCTTGGAATAATACAAAATGAAGGAAAAAACTGTGAAGTTCACCAAGCTGGAATTCATGACTTGGCCACTCTAATAAAAAAAAAAGAAAAGAGTGAGATATTTTTTTCCACTCTTCCTCGCTTTTTCTAGTTAACTCGTAGAAAAATAAAAAGCCCTTTTTTTACATCGGCCGGTAGTCTAGTGGTCGTGCTAGCGTGGCAAGGGCAGTGGCAGCACGAAATGTGATGTGGTAGTCCAAAAAAACTGGGTACACATGTTTGAATGGCGCAAATGATGTCTGTAAACTTTGCTGAAATTGCTGGATGCGGTTTCTCTGGTGTCCGCCAGAGGCGTCGTGCCTGTCGTACACCTGTCCTGTCGTACATGTGTGCCTCTTTGTTCTTGCTCAGTTTGCGCTATTTTATTATTGGCAACTATGAACCTACTGGCCCAATCATAAATCGTGTTATAACTCATAAATTTCCGTCCGTGCAGAGCGGCGACTGACTGGTTGAGCTGCAGGCGCGTTTTTTGGCTCTCTGTTGGCGTTTAGGGGCGCAGTGTGAAGGGTCGGACGAAGTAGACGGCCGGAGATTATTGTGTGCCCTGCTGCACGCGACACTTGAAGGAACATTTTCTGCCCCCACAAGATTACAGTGTTTTCCGTAAAGCCCTATCCGCTCGTATGAGAAACTGGAAGTATTCTTCGAATACTTTGTGCCAACTTCGACTTATCAGCCTTCTGGCGTGTACTGTAAGCGCGTAAGCGCTCAGTGTATGTCTTATTTGTGGATTTCATCCGCTGTGGTGGGCCTGTAATTTCAAAATTCTCAGCCTGTTGGACTTTGAGGGCCGTAGTCCTAAACGCTACTCGACTCCAACTAGACCTCATGTCAATCTGGTAGAGGAAAACAAAAACCACTCAAGGTGCATTTGTCCTCACAGACGCTTCTCGGCAATTTCACGACGGAGGAATTCCTCGATATTTTGTACACCAGTTTAGCGTTCCCGGGGGACGTCTGGATGCAAGATTACAAACATGTTTTCTGTAAAAATTTGGTGCAAAATATAAATGTATGTGTTCGTTATCCTTAAAATAACCTGATTTACAAGCACTGAATTGGTGGATATCAAGCTTCTTTCTAGCCTGCCTGAAAGTTTTAGTTGTCTTCTTGTAAGATCAAACAGAAGTGCTTTACAATATGGCAACGGTGTGGACAAAAAAACAACAGCTGCCAGTTCTTACTTACCCGAATTCGATTAAGCATTACGTCTTTTTAGCGTTCTGGTTTCTTGGAAGAGATTTCTTCTGCCCTGTTTTTTTTTTTTTTTTTTTTTTTTTTTTTTTTTTAACTGGAAGTTGCTAACTTGCGAAAGTCTCATCTTTGGCATCCTCCGAAATGCAACCGTAACATTTATACCAAGTACTGATGCCACTTGACGACGCCTAACATTTTGTATAGTTGTGTTGGCGTTAAATCAGAGTCATCTGGCAAAAAGAGCATAATGAATGTCCTGGTGTCAGTGAAACCCGCATATTCAACATGATAATTTCAACGCGAGCTTGAAATTTTATTTTGATAATTCGTACGTTTGAGCTCGAAGGCTTATGCATATCCGCAGAATTCGCGACTCCAGCAAAACGAACGGCACCTAGCGGGAAAACACTGAACTGGCCGGAACAGGTCCTTTCGCGATTTCTGTTCGTCTCTTCTGGCTTCCGTGTTTACATGTTGTCGGTGGTTTGCTCGACAGAACAGTTCTACCGGTGACTGTGTCGTAACCGTAGTGTCGCCTTGTGACCCAGGTTGCTCTGCACGCGACCTATGGAACCGCGTGA
Organism: Ixodes persulcatus; assembly: GCA_013358835.2. Classification (NCBI taxonomy): domain Eukaryota; kingdom Metazoa; phylum Arthropoda; class Arachnida; order Ixodida; family Ixodidae; genus Ixodes; species Ixodes persulcatus. The sequence goes on along the minus strand of JABSTQ010010664.1, from coordinate 199,242 downwards.
GCCAGACATTCTGCGTTTATCAGCGTTCATCAGCACCGTGGAAGGACAGTGGGCAGTCCTTTCCTTATTTTCTCGAAGAAAGTCAAGCCTCTGTAAGCTCGCTTACCCCAACACATCGCCGCAGGTTTGAAGCGTGGAGAATAAAAAGCGGGGCGAACCTTTTGAAGTCCAATTCCCGCTCTCTGATGCACCAGCGTTGTGCGTTGAGCTGGCACATGGCACGGCATGACCCGCACGACCTGGATTCGACCGCCATATTTGCCCGATAGTGGCGTCCCCTATAGGTCGCTGGAGTCGCGAATAGCTGCTGCTGATGTCTTGCATATCTTCAGTGCTGCATGCCTGGATACAAAGCCTGACAGGAAAATAGATAAGGCCTATGCACACTGTAATGTTCGTCTACGTTTCCTACAGGAGGATTCGCACGCTCGTCACTCAATGGGCAAATTTCGCAATACAAGTCTGCGTTTCAGGAATGCACCAATGTATTGAATATTTTTAGGTTAATTATAGATATGTAATGAAGGTTTCAGGACCCTCGGAGTTTCCGCTAAGAGCGCGGGAAAGGCTTAATTAAATCCAGAAGTATTTCCATTTTGACGGTTTTAAACGCATTTTGAGGCAATTTTGAAAGGAAAATCACTTTGACGACAAAACGTACAAAACTGATGGTAGAACGCAGTTGAGGTGTCTCTTATCTTAATTTTAAAACCCTTTCAGAAAGCCTAATTGTCTTAATATATGCGCATTTTTGTAAATACAAAATGGCAGTGCCATTTTTGTTAGATTTATTTCTTAACAGGTTCAAAGCGATTACAGCACCGGTACCAAATGCTCCAAGCCAGAGCATTGGGGAGTCCCGCTTCTGCCTCGAGTGAGTGCAAATATGTTTTTTTCTTTCTTTTCACTCCGAAGCATTCCGTTTCAGCCTAACAAGCTAAACCTAACCTTTAATCCGCGCCCTCGAGGTTCGTCTTGAACATTGACAGCCTGGACGATTAGAAGGCAAGCTGGATTGGAGCACTTGGTCATTTTGTTCGGATAGCTCACTGCCGTTGCTCGCTGCGTCGATTTTGAAGGTGAAGGCTCGTTCACACAGACCCGTTTTCTTACGTTACGTTATGAAAAGTCACCGGAGAAATTTGTGCTTTGTATTAAGCGTGGCTACCAATTCAAGGAGATAGGCTGGCACGCGACATTCTAAACACAAATGTTTCGGCGACCGCGAGCTAGGATGGTGAGTTGCCATGGCAACCAAGGACACAAGGCTCGTCGTGGAGTTGAGCTCGGTTCAACTTTTCACACAGCACCGTTCTCTTACGTTACGCCTAGGTCACCGAAACATTTGTGTCTCGAATGTCGCGTGCCAGACTATCTACTTGAATCGGTAGCCACGCTTAGTACGAAGCACGGATTTCCCGGTGACTTTTCATAATGTAACGTAACGTAGCATAAGAAAACGGGTTTGTGCGAACCAGCCTTGAAAGGGAAGCGTGCGGTGTTGAGGCGTTGCGCATTGCCACGGCATCACTAGGTCATACATGCATCGCCTCATCGTCTCAGACAAGCCTGCGAACAACTTTGTCTTCTTCAACGGTTCGTCATCACACTCAAATGACTCCTAGCAATGGCGCCCACTTATTAAATCGGCCGGAGCCCGACACGGAGCGTCTTTCGACGTTTTGGCTGGACACGACTTCCAGCTGAACGTTAACGCTGCGCTCGTTGTCAGTTGGCGTCTACGCTCGATCTAATTGTGAAGACATCAAAACTGTAATGCACTGGTTTTCGCTGCATTTACATCGATGCGACCGTAGCGCATCGAATCGATATTTGAATATTTTGATTGGCGACGGATGGGTAGAAAAGGATGATGTAGGAAGACGGGCTGCGTGCGTTTGGTCCCTGCTTGAGTCTATGCGCTAAGATCGCATTCATGCAAACGCACTCTATGTCTATAACTGTTTAAGGTGGCTTTATTCAGGCCTATTCTCCAGACGGCAAGAAAGCATTGCAGTTATCCGGCAGAACCAATTCCGTCCACATCTGGTGTCCTGGTACGCGGCGCGAGTCGTGCGCCATTCGCTTGGCAGAAATGTAGCACAACGTTCCCTTGCTCTGGCTACGTTTACATGAGTGCGATCGTAGCGAAACAAATCAAGCAGGGACCACTCGAATGCAGCCTGCATTCCTACTTTTTTTTCTTGTACCCATCTACCATACATCATATTATTAAAATCATGATTCGCTGCGCCACGGTCTCATCAATCAAAACGCAGCCTATGACGCCAATGCTAAAGGCGCCCGTGCTGTCGCGCAACTTTGAGCGTCGCTCAAAGCAGTACTCTTGCGCTCTTTACTTGAGAAACGTCCCGCGCCTCAGCACGCTCGCTCACGGTGTACGCGAGCAATACACGTAAAACAAAAAGACGAATTACAAAAAAGCCGAAAGGAAACTATAGTTAGGGTTTTTATAAATCGCTAAATGTGGTGCACTATGTTTATTTTTTTCGACACTTCTTAGTGCTGATGAGCAGATGCTGAAATGCTTACAAAGTCACAGCCTAGACGCAATTAATGCTTACAAAATTACAGCACTGACTGCTATTATATTTTGTCGTTTCGAAAACCGAGCAAAGCTCTCGCCACATGCACGAATGCTGAGGATCGCCCAGGCTAGAATCTCTTCGTTTACAAACTTCTGAGCTGTGAATATCAGACTGCTCAGCATGCGACACTTGACTGCTTAGGACGCAGCGTGTTCGTCGATTCTAAAAGTGAAGCAAACCCCGCGCCGTACGTACAAGCGCTGAAAATGTCACCACGGCCAGAATCTATTTTCTACCTACGACCGTGGTTCGTGCATAATCTGACGATAGTCAATACAACTTCGCATCTAAAGGCTGACATCATTGTAGCAAAAATTAACAGATCAAATCGCGCTGCGAAAATTTATTAAACACACCACTGCGTCTTCGACGGAAACGAACTTCCATTCCAGAAACAAGCGGCGAGCGCCGCCAAACCCAATACATAATATCAAGGCGTCACTAGTGTGAGCGACTTCTTTTGCTTACAAATGACACACTTGGAAGAGCTGAAACCTCGGGTGAAAACTAACGCACAGCATCTGTAAATAGTATGTTCATAAAATACGTTGAATGATTCGAACGTGATTCCAACTTCGGTGACAGTCTAAAATTCGGAGCTATTGTTTTTACTATATTCCTCGTGCTCCGCTCCTGCCGTGAACGTCTGCCGGTCGGACGCCGGGCGAACAAAATCTAGCTCACCTAGACTGGCGGCGAGCAGCCCGTGGCCCGAGCTCACCCTGAGTGCCTAACCTGCATGCGCAGCTGTGAGCATGCAACTTGTTTGTTCCGGAAACATTCTGCGCCATCTATGAAAAGGACCAAAAATAAACTGTGCGTGAATCCTCCTTAACGATGGGAACTCTTGGAGAGTCGTTTAGGTGAAAACGGTTTGTTCCCGATCGGTTCGCCGACACCACTGCGTATGCGCGGTGGAATCCTTTGGGACATTAGGAAAATGTAGGTTTAGTGAGTCGCTTCGAGGCGACCGATCCATACCTTAGAAAGCCTAGGAAGGGTTCAGCAGAATTCTTATGATTTGCGGTACCTAAATAGTTTAAACAAGAACTCAAAGCCTTTCAACATTGCATGTAGGAGAGAGCGAGCTTGGGCAGTTGGGCGTGCGGTGGAAACCACAATCGCGATTGCGTTAAGGAAGTGTCAGTAAATGAGTATCTTCAGTTTTAGAAGGCAGAACCGCCCTATTAATCACGCAGGAATAAAATACATGCGGACTCTTTTCTGTTCCTGCGCCGACCAATGAAATTATCGTATGTTTGAAAATTTTGGCGGCCTTTCTTTACCCGCTGCGTTGGAAACAACCGCAGCGACAGACCAATCACAGGTCGAGGAGAACTGGTTGCGCGCGTTGCACGCCGGTCGTGCCGGTCGCGGGCCGGCTCCTTCTATCGGCGAACATGGCGTCGGTGGTGATCGTTGGCGTGGTCGGCGTGGTGGAAGCTCATCGTTCCGCGTGAAAGCGCCATCCTTGACTGTGAATTTTCGTCGTGTGTCGCTATGATAACCCAGCACGTACTAGAAGGGAAGATCCACCTACTCGTGCGGCGATGTCGTGGCGGCACTCTCAAGACAGCAGAAACGCCCGTGCCGTCGTGTTTGTTTACTTCGACTACAGTGGCGCTTTCTAAGCATTTGTGTCCTCGAACATCACCCGGATTTCTTATTTGGCGCATTTCATGCGTGTGCTCAAGTTCAAGGTATTACTGGCGCGTACCGTACAAAAGATGCGAATTTTCACGCGTTTTCATCCCCGGAGAAAAGGGATTAGTGTTAGCAATCCTGAACGCTCGCAACGTCTGTCTGATCAAGAAATCATATTTCTACGTTGCTATATCGCTGCTAAGATTACATCGTATTTTATAATCGTAGAAAAGGCGCGTGGCGATATTTGTACTATTGGCAAAGTCGTGTATTAGAGTCGTGATCGTCCAAGACGGCTTACTGAATCTTTTTCTTTCATCCACTGTACCCTGCAAGCCTATCACGAAGAAAAAAAAAATAAGGCTTTAGGCTATAGAAAACTGTATGTCTATATTCTGTTACGGCATTGAGTGGCAGTGCGTCCCCTTTTTAGAGACGCCGCTGAAACAGCTGACGGCGGCGTAGAAGCGGTCGCCGTGCTGACGACCCGCTGCGCTTGTTGCACTGGCTGCAGGTGTGTGTACGCGCGGCGCATAGTGGTCGTTCCGGTCGCTCCGGTTGCAACGGACGCAGTCGTAGGTAACGCGCTCGTTGCACATGTCTGAACCAGCCTCCCCCCGAGGCGAAAGTCAACGTGGCGACATTGTTTGACATCACGTGCCAGAGGTTACGCAGCGATGCCAAACGTTGGTTTGGTTACGACTTTCCCCAAGCGCAAATCGAAGAACGCCCGAAAAGGCCTGCGTTTCGTCGTCCTCGGAACCCGAACACGACTCCGAAGCGCTGCTATCGTCCACATCGCACGTCGGAGTGGCGTCATAGGAAATCATCCCCAGGTCGGCTGTCCGCCGAAGAATTTCAACCTCTAACGGCGTCAGGTCCTCGAGTGTAGAGAACTCCGCCATGATCGTAGCTCGAATGACAAAGAAGTTCGGCCGGTGCGGCTCCCTCGGGATCACTGCGGGACGGAACGTCGTCCAACGCCATTGGCCCGAGATCCTTTTGATAAGCGTGCGATGACCAATGAGAGTGGTTTCGTTTTCGGATGAATTCGAGGTTTGGCGGCCTTCAATTATATTTTTATTGAAGAAATAATCACCGTATGACTATATTTTTTTGGTTTTTAGGGATACTTAGGGCGTCTAGATTCAGTTGTCATCATCAAAACACGAACTCAAAAATCACTTGAGTGCCCCTTTATCACCCCTCTCTCAAACTTCCCTGTGGTTGAAAACCTAGATGCAAAGAATTTTTCTTTTTTGCCATTCCGCTGGTTTTTGTGTGGTCATCACCTCACACGGTCACGTCATCGGAAAGTGAAGGAAAGAGAAGCGCGCTGAAGATTCTGCCCGCAAATTCCATAATTTTGAGGTGTATCCTGACGGAAGTTGTAGCGAAGACCACGTATGTATATGTGTCATTATTCGTTGAGTGATCACAAATATCACAGATACTAGGATAATCTGATCCGGTGTTCAATGATGTTTATTTTATATTCACCGAAAAAAAACAGTAAAATTTGTTTGGAAATAAATATACACCGAAAAAAAGCGAAACTTGAATTTTAAAATAAACACCGAAGAAAGTACCCCGAATTTCGAAAAAATAAAAACCGAAAACGCGGAACCCTGGGACAAGGGGTGTAAGATATATCATTTTTCCTGAAAGTGTGAGTTCGGTGAGCTTGAGTTCGGTGAGAGGCGTGAGTTCGTGAGTTTTTTGAGTTCATGAGTTCGGATATTTCATGAGTTCATGAGGGAGGACTTGAAGGTGAGTGCGGCCGTGACGATGAGAGTTATTTTGAGCTAGCTCTAAGTCAGTGAGTTCAACCAAAAATGCCGACCTCTGGCTGTCGATGAGCTGCGATTGTCGTTACATAACCCGGAACACTGTAGTCTGCGACGCATTTATCAGGTCGCCGGCCTGCACCTGAATGTCCCAGCGCCGTAGAAATGCTGCCCGATAAAGGGCTGGAGCATTGGGGTATTATATGTGTATATCTGTATAGAGCTCTGTATTCTACAGGTTCGGGGCAGGATGTCCTGAAACGTATTAAAAAAATGTCCGTCCCAGCGTGCGTCAAGACATTTTTTTTAAGTTGCACACCGGTACTCTGCCTGTTAAAACGTGGATGGTGGAGAGGGGTATGTTTGTCGCGAGGGGTGATCACTGTTTTTTGTGTGAGAAACTTGAGTCAGTTGAACATGTCCTCTTGGACTGTTGGGACGTTATATTTTTCTGCGATGCGCTGCAGCGTACTCTAAAAAAGTAGTTTCCTCTGGATTCCCATGGCATACGGTTCTAGCAGTCGAAAACGAGAATTGTGTGCCTTTTGATCTTGTCATGTTGCTCGGCGTTCATAGCATATGGAGATGTCGTATGGCGGTTCGCCATGCAGATGTTGACACGAAGCCAGTGGGGGAATGCTTTTCCGAGTCTGTCCGTTACATTGTCGAAGTTTGGAAGGTTCGATCAAATGTCCCGGAGTTGTTACCAACAATAGAAAAACTGTTAAATGTGAATTTTGCTTAACCATGCCACGTCAGTCGGTAAGCGATTGACGGCATTTTTACAGTACTGTACTTTTTGGTTGCACTATGTTAATGGCGGCAATAAAGAAAAAAAAAGGAATCGGTGGCCGAGTGGGCTAGCGCACACCACCTCGGAGCACGTGGAGCGAAAGCTCGCACTGCAGAACCCAGGGATCCTGGGTTCAATCCCCACCCCTGCCCGTTTCGGTCTGTATGAGCATCGTACCTGCGTGCGGTCGTGTGTCACTGCTGCGTGTTGCACGTTAAATACCCCAGGCTAGCGGCTGTACCGCACTAGCTAGATTGCGCATCTACACCTGAGGCACCAGACGCCCACTGAGGCAGACTAACTTCCGGCTGCATAAACATACACACACCAATTTGATTTTGAATTGAAATAGCAAATTGCAATCACCACGCATAAATGGCTGCACCTCATCCTTTGGTATTTCTAACGTATGCCACCAAAGCCGACGGAGCAAACGAGCTTTGACGGCTGTCGCCGTAAAAAGCCGACAACGAACAGATCACGTGACGTATTTACTCGATTTGATTCGATGTTACCCCCCCCCGATCGAGGAGGGTAGCGTGAGTAATTACTTGGGAGTTAACAACCCACTCCTGAAACGCGAGTTCTGACGTCATCGAGTAAGCGCGAGCAAGTTTTGATACGCCACGGTACGAAAACTTTACTCCGCAGTAGGATCGAGTAAATTTTGGAACACAGCCTTAATCTCGGGCTCGTGGGTTCGAGCACAACGTTTGGCGCCTTGTGGAAGCATTGCCTTGTTGCATGTCCATCCCGGAGGAACAACAGGAAACCGAGGGTTTCCGAGAAAGGAAACTACATTTATTGGTATAACAGGAATGGTTTGTTAATAGTAATATACAACGCAGCCATGGCGTTCACCAACGCGACTCCGTGCTCTCGGTCCGTCCTCCTCTCATTTTCTCTCGGGCCCATTCTTCATGCGCTTTTGCGCGCTTCGGACTTGGTGTCGACTTTGGGTGGTCGGTAGCGGCCCTTGGTCGCGGTGGCGGACCCTTGTTTCCACAACTTTAGGTCTGGCCTGACAAGTCTTCGCTCAATGTACATTGCGCGACGATGCTACTAAAATGAAGGTGTATAACCTCCACAGAAGAAGCAATGATGCAAAATTGTTATGTCTCCATACGTTTCAACAAATATCGGCTTTAATTATTTATAACTTATATCCTGTTGTACTGAATTACGTTCAACGTCTGCGTTTATTCTACAGGCTAGTATTGTAATGCCAGTTATATGAAGACTTTATTTTTGGACAATACCCTGGTATTACCCGCCATGGGTTACGTGAGCAACGTTCATGAATTTCAAATAAATGATGTAGCTGAATATTTGTACACTTGACGTGCCTTCAAATCTTATATATATATTTCGTATTTGTTTATTCAAAAATTGTTTTGTGTATGATTATACAGCCGGAAGCTAGTCTGCCTCAGTGGGTGTCTGGTGTCTCAGCTGTAGATGAGAAATATAGCCAGTGAGGTACAACCGCTAACCTGGGGTCTTTAACGTGCACCACGCAATAGAGCACGCTAAAGGCCCCAAGTTAGCGGTTGTACCGTTATGCGTTTTGTTTATGCGTTTATTATGCATTTAGTTCTTGACTTAGTTATTCCTTTATTAAGTTATCTCCTCAATTATTTATTTTTTCTTAATTCATTTATTTGTAAACAAAATCTGAAGTAATCTTAAACACTGAGTTACGCAATGATGTTGATGTAGAAGTGCAATTCCCTTAAAAATAGTGTATTGTTTTTTGTCGAAGCCAGAATTTCCGGGAGGAATTCTATAACTGCTCGAGTTTTGTTCTGGTTTATCGGCTACTGACCACAACTTTTTTGGTGGCAATAGTCGTTTTCCGAAATTTCGAATGGAAACCATGCGACGCTGGTTTGGCGGGGCTCAAAAGTGCGGCTGCCCACTAGGATCGGGGAAGGCAAGCCCCGGCGCTGCTGTTCCCGATTCGCTATCGTGTACAAGACGCTTGTTTGACATTCCAAGTATGTACACTACAGATGAAGTAAATAACAACAACCCGCATGACGTTCGACTGAAATTGAGGGTGCAGTTCAAGTTTGCAGTTGAAAATTACGTGGAAGCATATTCGAGGGAAACGCCATCTTGTTTTCGATGCTTTATTAATTCATCGTTGATTCAGCTGGTGGTCGCGTGTTTGTTGGCGACACTGTTAACGTCGACGATGGAGTCACTTGTCGCGCTTTCGTTGGTGATGCAGTTTACATCGGTGAGTGAGTCGGTTGTCTTGTCATCGCATCCGACGTCGTGATGACCACATTGACGATTGTGTCGCCTACCTCGTCTTCAGCAGCAGCATTAGATAATGTTTGCTTCGTCGGCTGGGGCAACCTTCGACACTTTGTTTCCTCCTCACCGGATTTAGTCAACGTTGAAAGTAAAAAAAAATTCTAGCAACAGCTTGATGCATAGTGAAGTGGCAGACACCAGCAACGTTTGAGAGGTAGCCTGTCTGCCTGCACTGCTTCGAGCTTAGCCTCGTATAGTTTTTTTCTTCAGTGATCTCCTCCCCGTCGTTTTATAGCGATTACCCAGTTGCTTGGAACAACGGGTTCGCTCGGGAAGTGACGAATGTTATATCTGGAAGAAGAGATTAAACCAGGCGATATCTCCAGTTTCGCTCACACACACGCACACAAACAAATGAGATTTTCTTCCTCTCTGGAACTTCATCACAGTCAGATGGCGACGGCTCAGCAATGGGACCCAAGCCCGATGTCGAAAGTCTTCTCAATCGTTGACTGGACACGAAGTCCAGCCAAGCGGTGGCGCAGAACTTGTGTCCGATTTTTTGCGTCTTCTCGGAATCTCATTATGACGACGTCAAAATTCTAGTTCACATGTTTCGATTATTCTAGGTGGTGGTCCTCTAGGGCGACCTGTCCCTTTTTTTCAGTCAGATCGTGTACGCTCTTGGTATGCATCCTGTATCAGCTTTTGTTTTTTAGTTTGTTTTATTTTGTTATATTGTATTAAATCTTCACCGAAGAGGTCACTTTCTCATTAAAAAAGAACATGTGACTGGACTGCACTTCATGGCTACACTCGTTAGTGACGAGTTTTCGCAGCTGCTACCGTGGTAGCGTGACGTCACATTCACGCAATTATATGAGACGTCACTGTCAAGGGCCGTTTTTTCACTCGACGTCACATGTGCGGCAATTTTGCAGCGCCTCGGCTCTTGACGCAGTTAATTTGGAGAACTCCTCAAGAAACATTCATTTCTTTCTTTTTTTCTTTTCGTATTTGTGATTACCGTTTAAAGTCACCATAAGTACCCATCTCATACAAGAGGGAGCTGAGCCACAAAATATTAGCGATATCAGATAGATGAAAACGGCTGATGAAATACTCACCCGGAGCATGTGTACGTTTACAAGACACTGTTGGTAGCCAAATCATATTCTTAAAGTTTCCCAAACACAGGACATTTGAATTTAAATCCGCACTGCCTTCATCACAACCAGGCCCAATAGTACTCTCTGTGGAAGCGGGAATTTTTTTCTTAAAAAACAATACGGGAGTCGGATTGTGCGATTTATTATGTTGGTGACGATGAACCATCCCAAAACAACACAAATGCATAAAAAAATGAAAGCAAAATCTGCGGTTCGCACGACTGCAGAAACAAACCGGCGTCTTGAGCAAATCATTATGTCCTTCTTCACCCGACTAAGAATGGCGCTATTATAAATAATGAATAATGAAAAAAGAAAGAGCGGCTAGGGGCCATAACCAAACACGGCTGTTTGAGTAAATGCCGTAACAAATTGAATTCTGCAACTGGAAGCAGAATGGACGTCCCGCGCGGCGATAACAAAATACGAAGAAAGTCACAGACACACGTCGAAAGATGACTGTACCATATATTACGACGTACGGACTGGAATAATGCAATTTCTACTTCACACCGTCTCTCGCATTCTTCCCTATCTCGCCATTTTGTACCTCGTCTTCACGGGGTTATTAGATTGATTCTCTTTTCCTGCGCTCTCGTGCTCGACCACCCTTTTCGTCGTTGTTTCCGAGCGAAATTTTTCCAGCACTCTATGTATTTTATTTACGTTTCCCGTACCTGCTTTTTCTTTTCTCGACCTTTTGCCGAGTATTTCTTAGAAAGAGTAACCTGTCACCGAGCCAGAAAAGAATAAAGCGCGCGCTCGCAATTATCCGAGCGCTGTCAAAAGTGTTTCGGCAGTGGCTTTGTCTCCGACGTAGCTGTGTGTTGTATCTTATTTTTTCTGTTCGATGTCGGTATTGCGGTTTCTCCTTTTTATCAGCGAGGGAGCTAGCGCCTTATTGAAAGGTACAATGATGTCGAATAAAGTGAAAAGCAATGCTGCTTGTTAACCCTTCACCGACTCGATGCCCCATAAAATGGAACGGTCGTTTTGGTAACGAAGGTCATCAGGAGAACGCTTCGCACTGTTCCGGCTGAAGTTGTCTTGGTATCCACTTTAGAAGCGCATAAAGTTGGGTCAGTTGGTGATGCAGAGAAACAAGAAAAACAGCGCAAAAGAACGACTGACCAATGGAAGATACAGACAAAGAAGGCGCTGACTTATATCTGAAATTTAATAGAAGAAACCTGGGCCTGTTTGCTCGAAGCGCTAACCGCGGCGAAAGTTAGCCGCAATACCTAGGAGCAGATAGGAGAGAGATTTTGAAATCACGTGACTGGCTCGGTAGGGATGCGGTTAAAAATGGCGGTGCCCCGGTGAGTGAGCGCCGCTCGCTTTAAAACTAATGTGTCGTTGTAGCTGCAATATCGGGCGCGTTAGTCAGCAAGGAATGGTGCAGGAGGCTTTCGCTTTGCCTTACCTCACTTAAATCGCAAAGCATGAGCATTGACCTCGCCGCATTTTTTAGATAGTCTTTCGGTTCTGGCCATTCCTAAGCCTAAGTGAACGCAATAATTGTCCGTATGGCAACGTCTTTGGAAAGTGGGTTGCCTTGACTCAATCGGCCGGGTATTGATAGCACACAAAAGCAGACAGCGTCCCAATAGACCCTTTTCTATATTTCTAAATTTCTAAATAAAACGGCCGGCAAATGGAGGCACTCTAATTTAGTTTGTTCTTGGTGGACAAGAGCAACACAGATTTCAAGGGTGAGTTTCTCAACTGAGTGTTTTAGTAACGTTGGCCGATACTCTAAAGGCTCATTCACACTGCCCCATTTTCATACGTTACGTAACGTTCCGAAATATTATGTTGAAGTCACTGGGACCCCTGTGCTTCATATTAAGCCAGGCTACGAGTGCAAGAAAAAGCATGACGCGCGACATTTGAGACATGAATGTTGCGGTGACTAATGCGGAACGTAACCTAACGTAAAAAAATGGGGCAGTGTGAATGGGCCACTCCTGTCAGACGAGAAAGTAAATGTCATTTTGATCGAATGTCAGTCACCGATCGGCGACTCAACTTTTGATCCTGGTTCTGCACGCGAAGCGTGCACGCGCAGCGTAGCGTATTAAACACGCGGATTGGCCGAGCTGTAATGTCATTTTGCTTAAATCTCATTTAACGTGGCCGTCTGACAGTGGTATTTCATTTCATTTCATTTAATATATCATTATAGCGCCCGGTAGGGGGTTTACATAAGTGGGGAGGGGAAGCAAAAACAACAATACACATACAAATCAACAAGAGTTAGGAATCCCTTCCTCTTTCCGCTCCTTTTGACGTATTGTAAAGAGTAGCAATTGCGGAACGAAAGCTAATGGACTCATTTACTGTTACGATGTCGTCGGGGAGGGAATTCCAGTCTGATATAGATAACTGTAGCGGAAGAAATTTGATGGTGTTAGTTGTAGGAGTGGCGAGCTGAAGTTTTGGTTAGTTGTCTGTGCGAGCCGAGACGTGGTTTGCAGCTGGGCAGTATTTTTCTTTCTTTGAGTGTGAATGATAGTACAAGTGATGAAGGGCAGTTAGACGAATCATTTTATGTCGGTCTGTTTGTTGTTTTAGTGCTGGTATGTTTGTACGGGTATAATTGCGGAGAACGAAGCGGATGGCTCGGTTTTGAATGGCTTCTAACTTGTAGATGAGATACGACTGATGCGGGTTCCAGATGAGAGATGCGTATTCCAGCTTGGGACGAAGAAGACGTGTTTATGCAATGAGTTTTGTTTCCCGTGTTGCCAAGTGTAAGTGACGTCTTAGAAAGCCTAAAGTTTGATTAGACTTTGCCGTGACGTGGGTAATATGTGGTTCCCACGAAAGGTTGGGCGTGAAATGAAGTCCGAGATATTTATATGTGTGAACATTTTCAATGGAGACACTGAAAAGAGTGCAGCTAAATTGTGTTGATTTGCGTTTATTAATGAAGTTCAGATATTTTGTTTTGAAAACGTTAATTTGCAACTGCCACTCTTCACACCACGTCTTAAGGAACATTAGATCACTCTGCAAAAGCGTACAGTCATCCAGGCCCTCTATTTTCCGGTATAAAACACAATCGCCGGCTTATAATCTTATCGTGGACTGAATACCAGCAGGCAGGTCGTTAACATATATCATAAAAAGCAGTGGACCAAGCACGGTTCCCTGGGGCACGCCCGATTTTACTTGTTGGGGTGACGAATCTTTACTTTCATAATGAATGCATTGAGTTCGGTAAAATGAAGCCTGCAATCCATTCCGTTACAGACGGGTCTATTCTTAACGAGCGCAGTTTTAAAGGGGTACGGAAACAAACATTGAAATATTCAAATTTCGTTCGGAAATGGGTCAAGCATGACGGATAATAACCGTAATTCATAATCGCACGTATGTATTTTGAACGATTGGCTATATTTTTTGTTCCAAACGGTGCACTCGAGCGAGCGCTCGAAGAGAAGCGAACGGAGGGCGCGATGCGTCTTGGGATATCCGGCGCAAACAAAAACAACAAAAAAGACTCCCCGCATCCGTGACATGGCAAGACAGGCTTGGTTATGAGCTTTGCCGTTGGTGGCGTTGTCAGCGTTGTAGTGGTGTCAATACCGTCAGCGCGTTACAACCGAGCCGTTGGAAGTGCCCGCGGGGTGACGGGCGTTTCACCTGTCGTCTGAGCGGCTTCGAAGTGTACAGCAAAGTCACACGAGCAACCCCGCGACGTGCCTCAACGAGTCCATCATGGCGTCTGGATGACTTTCGCGCTTTCGCATTCTTGGATGGAACAGCGCGGATGAACAGTCACACTCACATGCACACAGGAAGCAAACAGACTCGCAGCGCTGACTTTCAACTCAGTTCTATATTTCTTCTTCCTCAAATCTTCAACTTCATCACCTTTGCCGTTAATGAGAACAATTTAAATTTTTACACACCAGAGACCAAATAGCCATTACACATTAAAAATAACTAATAATTAATTAAATCATGCAAAGACAACTAAAGAAAATAATACTAAAAAATTAAAAATTAAAAATTTAATTTAAAAAATAATAAAGCGAAAAATTTCTCATCACTATTGGTGCTTTGATGATATCTCTAGATAAACCAATTCCTTCTTTGACAAAGCTTCTTTGACAAAGCCAGGTTGGACAAACAATGTGTTAGTGTATCATCCGTAGCTTTGTCAAAGAAGGCCAAATTATTACAGTGATGTCTCGTTGATATGGACACCTCCGTTCCCGTAAAAAATCGTCCATAATGTGAGTTGTCCATAATAACGAGACAAAAATTTATGTATTTCCCCAGTTTGTCCCTGAAAGTGGTGTCCATATAGCGGGGTATCCATATTAACGAAACATGACTGTACGCTCATTTTAGGAAGCCATTTGGAAGGCTCAAAAGGTTTTCTCTGATAGAAACATAGGAAGCTCGATGCGAACCATTAGAGATATATTTATGATATAAACAGCCCGCTTCGTCAAAACATACAATGCAATAGCTTCGATTTCAAATACGGATGAAAGTTTTCTACATCAGAGAAATGCCGGTGCCATATGCCGCCCTGGTCGATGTTCGAGTTATATATTCACGGTTTTTAAGGGCCTTGAGTTTCCGCCATTATGCGCGCTGCACTGCAGTATTGCACTATGCTCCTTTTTACTTAAGCATGGAGTGCAGGAAGCGTCACGGACGCAACTTGAAAGCGTCGGAAGCCGGTGACCCTACAGTACGGCTCGTGCAGTGGCAGTAGCTCTTGGGGCTAAACGTTCGTAATCTTAGAATTTATTGTTCACTCGCTTAGTTATTTCGTGAGCTTGTTGAGTAATTCACTTTCTACTAACTCGTTTCCGTTTTTGTGTCTTGTACTATTTTTGTATTAGCGTACTTTACGTGTGATCGTCTATATTTTTGTGGAGGCGACACAGTCTAAACAATATTTTGGTTGTTGAAAGTACTAGTAGTAGTCGTAATAGTAATAGTATAGTAGTGGTAGCAGTAGTAGTAACAGTAATGATGGAAAGAGTAGCAGTAGTAGTTGTCGTAATAGTAGTACACTCTAAACTCGGTAGCTTATAATGTAACTTGTATACTGGAGTAACCTCTAAAATCAAAATTACAACGCAGTCAGGGTGATGTTTAAATTATTTTCGTCAAGACTATAGGATACAAGGCCCAATTTGAAAGGCAGGAATTTGATCTAAAGGTTACTTGAATGCTAACCAACGTGTAACCTCTACAGTAACCTATGAAACGCTCGGCAACCAACATAGCCCTCACTGTGACCTTTACTCGAGTTTCTATATTTTCCTCCTGACGAAAGAAAGAAAAAAAATTAAAACAAATTGAAGGAGAAAGCGCATAAGAAGGAGAATGAGTTCAAGAAGTCCGAAACTATGCACACGTAAACACAGACATGATCTCGGCATTCTTGGCGGAGCCGGAGGTTTGACGGATTGGGACCTCTGGCTTCTGCATGCTCGCGTGGTCATGGCGGTAACCACGTGGTGACGCCTTGAGTACTCCATTTTTTTGTGCGGTCCTCCTTCATACAGTGAGCTATTGATGTACGCCAGGGCAGCTCTAACAAACAAGGACGTCTGGATAATCTGAATTCATGGGCTACCTCAGGGAAGTTGGTCGTTGGCTACTTGCTCCCTGCTGCTGAAATGCGACCGTTGTGGTCATAGACTATTGGTACAGGCAAATTAGCGCACGTTGGGTGAGTGGATTCTACATTTTCTTTAAAATGCGATTTGTGGAAGTTACGTTTGAGGTTTCTCCGGTGCGAATTTCGATCTGCAGGAACATAATGATATAAGTCACTGCTTCAGCTAGAAGTTTATGTTTGGGGCGAAGACCGGTTTACACTTATTTGTTTGCTTGCATTCGGTTGTGTCCGGTGTTCTACATTCCCATGTGTGCATATATAATACCTAGACTCCTGTCTTTGCCACCGTTGAGTGATGTTTATATCTCATGAAATGATGTTTTGCAGAGGCTGGCAGAAAATTATACAAAAATCTTCAAATCACACGAATTTTTCTTGGGGGGGGGGGGGGCTTGGGAGGGTTCGCTACGGCGCAGTTTCATGTGTTTCTACCAGCTGTGCACATTGTTCTCTATTCACAAGGTTTGCCGTTAATTGATAGTGCCGCGCGCATGACTGACAAGAGACGCTTCTCCGTTCACCTATAAGATTCGCGTACATTATTAGTGAGTTTTAGTTTGAGTATACAATCAAACACAAGCGCTGTGCGCTTGCGTTAGCGTTGCTTTCTCCCCGATGCGCACACGCGAAGTCGTCATGCGCCAATCCAAGGCCGAAGTTTGGGCTCCGTGCACGTGCAGTGTGTAACACGTAATGCTAACGCAAACACACAGGGCTTGCTTTCACTCGTATACACAAAACTAAAACTCACTAAGGAGTTTTAGTATTGCGTATAAGAGTGAACGCATTGTGTTTTCCACACTGCGCGTGCGCGGAGCCCAAACTGCAGCCTTGGATTGGCGCATGGCGACTTCGCGCGTGCACATCGTGGAGAACGCAACGCTAACGCAAACGCACAGCGCTTGCGTTTGCTTGTATACTCAAACTAAAACTTACTTCAATTACCCCGAGCGTAAATGATAAAGAGGCCAGAATGACATGGTCCAGTCAGTCTCGCCCTTGCTCTTTTCTGAAATTTCTAGGTCGAATATTCCAGATGCCCAGAATAGTAGATAAAGAGCCGAGCACCGCATTGCCAGGTAATTTGCTGATTCTTTCTTACAATAGCCAACGCTGCTGCATGGTCGCTTGCTGCTGCCGCCGCCGACGCTCGCTGCTGCTTTCTCGGCGTGTATTCTCATTTTTACTGCGAAGCTGTATACCTCTACCAGCCAAGGAAATTTTCGTGTTGTTTGCGTTTTAAGCAAAAAACTCCCGTCGAACAATTGAAAGCAAAACAGCATATCTCCTTTGAAATCAGGCATACAGCATACAGCTCAGTATTCGTTTCAATAGAGATAAAGAATAAAGAAAACCACAAAACAAACATCAAAACCACATCATGGATGGTAAGGCGCGTGTGAACAATAGGAACACCCTCCCACGCGTTCCTGTGAAGATTTGGTTTGCAGCTGCTTCGAAAGGGGCTGACGTCATGCGAAACCCTCGTGCGAAGTGCACACCGCATAATGGATGATAACGGCGCCTACGAACAATGCGAAACGCGTTCCTTCTCTCTGCGTGTGTTTTCGTGTCGGCGTTCTCACGAAAAAAAATACTTCAGAAGATTGAAGCAAAAAGTACAAACACCACGCATACAACATACAGCACAACATTCGTTTAAATAAAGAATAAGCACAAAACAAGCGTCCTAACCATATAATGAATGATAAGGAGCCCCTGAAAACAATGCGGAGCACGTAGCACTCACCGCATAGATTCCCGGTGAAGGTTACCGGCGCGGCATCCCCTGGAGATGGTGTTGCCAAAGACTGCCGTTGAGTTTCCGAAGACGATCGAAAAATGTGTGGATAGCATGGACGAAGGTAAGCGCGGTGATCGAAAGAGTGCGAGTCGGGTTCTGTCTGCCGAAAGAGACGGTGCGCAGAAGGGCAAGCTCCGGGGCTCTTGGCCTCGCCTCTGGATGACCACCTGGATCCGGTAAAGGGCAGATCAGCTCAATTCTCGCGACAGCGCGGCACATCGCCCAACGCCCAGGCCCCTTGGCTCTCCTCCGAGGCAGCTCGGGAGCCCTTCATCAAATTGGAGCAGCAAGTCTCGCGAATATTCAAAAGCCTTGGCCTCGCCCCGAGAAATCTCTACCGACAATGGGATTTTCGACAGCGTAGTGTATGCGAGCTGCGCTTCCTCCAATCTAATTAAGACAGTGCCAGCGTCGTATCTGTTTAGAGAGAGAGAGAGAAAACATGTATTTATTTATTGAAAGGTTCACTATTCTACGGGTTCGTGTCCCTGAGGCGAGAGGGAAAGGATTGTGGTGATTGACGGGAAAGGGTAAGTGAGTATGTATAAATCTAGATGAAGTGGTGGACCCCAGAGTCCCTGATGTAGCGGATCAGGGAGTCAAGGATTTCTTTTCTGTGCTGCGGCTGTCGCTTGGGGTGGGTCTAGTCTTCAAGCTTCGTGGGTCTATTCTCGCTGGGTAGCGAGTCCCATGACTCTACTCTAAAGTCTTCCAGCACGCGTTTGACATTTTCCACGGTTCCTTTTTTGCATGCCTTGCACGTTGGGTCCTCGTGGACCTTCAGTCCGAAGGATATTTTTTTCGCCAGAGTTAGTGCCGTCCCTGTCCTGATTCGTCGTTGAACCATCTCCCATCTCGTGTACCCTGGTGGTATCGGGTCTTCCTCTGTTAGTAGAAGACCCTTCAGGCACAGTTTCTTCCCTTCCTTTGCTTGCTGGGCCATTTCATCTGCGTCTATTGACAACGCGTTCGTTGTTTCTGCTCGAGAGGTAAAGCCTGGCGCGAAGCTAATGCTGCTAGCTGCCTCTGCTGCGGCCTGGTGAGCCCTCTTGTTCCCCGGGATATCGTTTAGTCCGGATAGCCACTTGATCGTTAGGTTGAAATTTAGCTTCCTGAGACACTCCGCAATAATCTTGATCTTCTTGACCGTTCTGCTTCGCGTTCTGCAGCTGCGGCAAGCTTTCAGTGCCGTCCGAGAGTGTGTGAAGATCCAGGTTGTGTTTCCTGGATTGATTCTTTCTCGGATGTCTTTGGCTGCGGCTAAAAGTGCTCGCAGTTCAGCCTCTTTAACCGAGGTCTGCTTTGGGAGCTTCTCTGACCAGGTCCTGTCCCTCGCAAGGTCAACAAAAGCTGCTGCGACATCCAGAGCGCTCTACTGTTGCAACTGGGTGAACTTCACAAAGGCTCAGTGGAAGCAAATCGAAAGATTGAACAATCAAACCATGAGAGTGGTAACAAGCTACCGAGACACACACGCCTCGACGAACTAAGGAAATACGCGGGAATGAACAAGATAGAGGAGAAAGCAGTCACAACAAATTGCACACTTCCAACGCCTCGAAAGAACTAAACACGTTCGAAGACTATTGGAAATCCTAGGCTACGCCAGGGAAGTTAGACCCCGATCGAGGAGGCTTCTCCACCATGGCAAAACATAGGAGTAACCGATCACAAGCCAACATTTAAGAGACAAGGAACCAAACATGAGAAACTTCGCAACCAGGAAGTACGTCCAGTGGCTCGTGGAGAGCAGCCAATGTAAGGAAATATCTGTCTAGAGATCAGTTGCAAGCGCAGCGCACTTGTGTCTTTGGGTTTTGAGAATGTGCTGTGTTCTGTGGATGCCTTCATGTATTTTCTTTTGCATTGGATTTAATATTATTACGTATATGTACCGTGGCCGAAGTTCTTAATAATATCAAGCGAGCATCGACCGCCGGGCCGGCCAGCGCCGTGCTGCGGAGGGGTGCGGCGACAAGGGAGAGTTTAGGTGCGTGCGCACAAATCTCTTTACTGTGTGAGCGTCGTCTGCTAGGCTATTCCGTTGACCGCATACAGCCACTGCTCCGTAGCAAAGGAGCGCAGTGCGCTGATTGACATTATTGCTGATATAACACTCAGTTCTCATTCTCTCTCTATCACTGCTTATCTTATCTGTTGGTAGAGCACATGTCTGAAGAGCGCGCGCTGGCGTGATAGTCGTCTTGCGGGGCATAAACAGTGGAGCAATTACGCACATGACGCGCGGTTAATGCTACGCGTGAGCAGTATCACACAAGCAAGCGCTGTTCAGATCTTTGCTTAAAGGCGGTTAGCTCTGCCAGCAGATAAGGAGCAGGGGTTGTGTGCGGTCGACGGAATGGCCTAGCAGACGACGCTCGCACCGGAAAGAGGTTCGTCCGAACGCTCCTAATCTCTCCCATATCGCCACACCCTTCAGGAGCACGGCGCTGGCCGGCCCGGAGGTAGACGCTCTCTTTATATTATTAAAAAAATGGGCCACTGTACATATTTATTTTTCCTTGCACATAACTAAACAGCCTTCTTTAATATATCTCATCGGTCTCTGATATTTCATAACTCCCTCGCTTCTCATGGGTGAAACGAGCAACTGGTAACGCCTCGCCAATCGCCGGTTGCTACCTATAACAGCTAGGGTGCGCCGCTTTTCCATACAAGATACCTTATTGGAAAATCTCGATGTTGGAAAGATGATGGAAAAAGCCTCATACAAGCGTAACCGTAATATGGGACGTCGTAAACCAGCGAAAACGCGGCTCCAGTATAGTGGATTAAGGCGGAACGATACAGGCGCACGGAACCATACGAGCGTGTCGTATTATGGGACATCCTATACCAGTGGGTGGATCTTGGCGGAACCATGTAGGCGGATGGAACCATACAAGCATAACGCAATAGGGACATCCTATACCAGCGAAAAGGCGATACCATCATGGTGGAGCCATATGGCTCCACCATGCTGGTATCGCCTTTTCACTGTTATACAGGGCCATTTTTTAAGCTTTACATTTTGTTTAGAAAGGTCGTGAAAGCTACATTAATGCGGTTTGTGCAGGTGAGTTATACGTCGAGGGGTACGTAGTATAGGGGCCTAATCGTCACAATTAGTCGAATAATTAAATAAAAAGTTTAATTATTTTTAATTAGTGAAAAAGAACATATGGTTTCAATTAGAAATTTGCCGAGTCATTGAAAACGACTGAATCAACTCTTTTTAGATGGATATATAATTCAGGGGTAACATTTTACGCATCCTGTAAAAACGCTTCTTGATGAGTTTCTAGGTTGCGGTTTCATATTGGAGCGCATCTCTGCGCCCACGGTCCTGTTTCCCAGGGGTTTAGATGCGCAATACATGTGCGCCCTGCTTCCCTCCATCCTACGAGGGAGGCGAGGGGGTGGCTTTGCACTGCGGCCATCAGGCAGCAAGATTGCGGGCGCAAAGATGCGCTCCGATAAGAAACTGAAGTCTGGAAATGCGTCCAAATTGAGCATTTTTTTTTAGAACGCCGTCAAAGGTTTTTGTCTTATATCTTCACAAAAAGAGTTGACTTGGTGTTTTTTGATGATCCTTAGCAAGTTTCTAATTGAAACCATGTATCTATTTTCACAAATTAAAGTTTTAGGAAACATATTATACTTAAAGGGACAATGAAGACGATTTTATTTAATTTTTTTAAATGGTGTTTTTATGCTTCTTGGGAACATGGCATGCTGCCCAATTTTTTGTAGACATTTGTGACGCGTATTTCTGTGCTTACGAAAGAAGTAAAGAAACCGAAACTGAACAATCTCCCTTCTCGTTTCTGGGCCCCCGAAAACGGAGGTGACGTAGCGAGTGACGTCAAGTGTGATAAGTCGGTATCAGTAGTACTTAGGAGATCGAGACTCTGGTTACCGCGGTGGGTTATAGCAGCGCGGTGGCGCGGTCGTTTCGCCGAATCTGTCAACATGGACGGCAATGCCGCTCTCGCGAGCGAGGTCGAGCTTCCGTTCAGTGACCTAACACCAACGGAACGGGAGTAGGTGTGTGGCGGCCTCCGCCATCACCCGACAAAGACCGCACAGCCGGCAACGAGCGGCCCGCATGCCGAAGGACGGACGCGGGGGAGATGCCGAGGGGAAAGTGGCAGCGATCCGGTCGTTCCGGGATCCGGTTCCTCCGCGGACGTCCTCTTTTCGTCGTTAAAGAACGCGAACAGCAACCCACACGTAAAAACTAGCGTCGCCCGAACGAATTCTGGTCTTCAGTCGACCGTTAGAACAGCTATCTACGGCTACCATTTTGCAGAATCCTTCGAGTACCGTGTTCTTTTCTTATTTTATTTTGTTTGCCCATAGTTGCTCGTTGCCCGTTTCGCGTCCAGCGTAGCAAAGATAAAAACAATTATGCTGCTTTATTTACGGTTTAGTAATAATTTCCGGTCCGATTTATACTTTTCATGGTTATTCAAGCGGAGATTAGAACAGTATCCCTAAAACTCGCGAACCAAAACGTGACCGAGGGCACGTTTCTCGTTTCGTGCAATCGCTGACGCGTCTCTTGTGACGTCGCGCTTCTCGGCCCCGCATCGGTCACGTGAGCTCCGCGTTTCCTGGCTTCTCCCGCAACTCTCGGGGCGTCGCCCCAGTCGATCCCGGTACGATTATTACCGCGGCTGTTTAATTGATTTGCGCGGGACAGAAGCGCCGGTTTCGGCTGAAATTTGGGCAACGTGGACCGAGACGTGCCTGGAACCCAGTTCAATCGCCAAAAAGATGTCCGAAATTGCCTTCATTGTCCCTTTAAAGGGAAGCTGAAGCAGTTTTGTGTTTGAGGAAACACATATAAATCTTCTTCATTTGACCTCCAAAATCTCAAATATCAAAATTATTTTGTAATTTGGTGAATCGAGGCTGCATAGAATCACTTTCAATGTACCGCTGAAGGCACTCTTTCCCGGAGAGTGACGTCACGAAAGGAGCTTTCAAAACTCTGCTCACGCATCTTCAGCACCTATCAAAGCTATGCACGCACACGCTATTTTTAAAAAGGGCAGAAAAAGACGCCACGACTGGTGCCAGTGCGGGAGAATACACCTAGAAAGCTTGCGATTGGACGCGCGGCCCTCAAGCGAGACACGCTTGGTGGCTGAAAGATCCTCTTTCGATGTCAATACTGGTCAGATGATTTTTGTTTTGTTTTCTCACGTTTAGTTATATCTTTGGGGATACTGAACGTGATATTTAGATTCACGCGATAAAACTACACTAGAATCAACCTCCATCTAGTTTTCTAAAAGAAGTCTGGCACTTTTCTTCAATAAGC
Organism: Ixodes persulcatus; assembly: GCA_013358835.2. NCBI lineage: Eukaryota > Metazoa > Arthropoda > Arachnida > Ixodida > Ixodidae > Ixodes > Ixodes persulcatus. The sequence goes on along the minus strand of JABSTQ010010664.1, from coordinate 176,192 downwards.
CGACTCATCATTACAATTAGCCTTTTATACTATGCCCCCCTGGTCATATAGCTCATGCGCAGACCGTGTAAGTGTAGCTTTTACGGCTTTTTTGCGAAAACAAATATGTAAAGCATACCAAGAAACACCCTGTAGAATGCCCCCTAATACAATACGATTGTATGGTTCCTTCCCCGCTTCCATCGTACAAGAAAGACTTGCGGACATCCAGCGTTCCATTGCGGACATCCAGCGTTCCATGTCCACGAGTCACTACATCAGCGAGTGGTTTCAAACAAGCGTGATGTTTTCACACCAATAAGCTCTTGTCCGAAGTCCTCGAGGAGCACCAACAGCAAATGCGAAATGTAGTGACGTGGTAAACTTGGTTGCAATTATTTATTTCTAGAAGAATTGCATGCAGCAAAGCTTAACTTTGCTCAATAGATTATAATTATAAATTCAATACTGAACAAAGGTGTCCCTTGAGCTGTCAGACCAAACTCCCACTCCTGCCGTTCAGGAGTTCCCAACTTGTGCGTAGAGGATCAGCCCAACCCAGATTTGTGCTGCGAGCGCACCTGCGGTATAAAACTTCAATAAACATGAGATGAAAAATGAAAGACGTTTACAATTCTCTGTAGTACGAAATTAGAGCACAGCTCTTGAAGAGGAGGAGGGGAGAATATCCCCCTTCCCCTTCCCCTCCTCCTCTTCTGCTCCCTTCCGTTTAGCAAGAAATTTCCCTGAATTTAGCGGGAAAATTTCCCCCTAAATTTAGCAGGTTAAGTTTCCCCAATATATTTAGCGGGGAAATTTATGTCACATGACCTCAACACCAATTCAGTTTTCCCGCTAAATGTAGCGGGGAAAATGACATCGCATGGCCATGTCACGTCACCCATAAACAAATTCATTTTCTCAGTTAGATTTAGCGGAAAATTTAACGTCACATGACCTCAACATTAATTCAATCTCGTGCCAACTTTAGTGGGGCGGTTATGTCGACAGCGACATTGCGAAACATGGAAACGGGTGCCTAAGAGCTGTGGTCTAAAAAACTAAACGCCTCACATGAAATAAAGTGAAAAATTAGAGATAAGACAAAGAAAAGAGAATCTAAGGTACCGTTCTAAGATTATTCCTTTTGTCTGTTCTGCAATGTTTTTATTTCAAGGAATGTTTACCTCTTTATTCATACCCAGAGAACGCCTCCCAGTTTCAGCATGAATGCAATAAATCAATGCAGACTCGACCTCGTTAACTGTAATGCACATGAAAATGAATGTTTGCCACATAGTCATGTACGAGTCGGTGGCTTAGATCTCTAAATACATTTGTAGAGAGGAACATTCTTGAATAAAGCTTGTAGGCTTTGAATTTGACAGTTTAAACATCCATAGGGAACACTGTATGCCACCGAATTTTTTGTGACACATCAGAAACGGTACAGCACTGTCATCCTTGCATAACCAACAAGAGTTTACATTTTTTTTTTAGCATGGCATGGGCTATTCTGATGCCCACACAGCCCCCTTTAACAAAATTTCCTTTGTAGAGCTTTTTATTGGTTCTTACTTAACTCGCATGGCAGATTCGGTACTTGAACTCTCACTCGGCATCAACACTTTTATATATTGATGAAATAGGGAAAGACAAGATGTATGCGCTTGAGTACGGCTCAACAAGCACAGATGTGTAGAAAAGTACTGTCGAAAACTCAAATGTCAAAATAAAAATATTATGTAGAATGTGGATACAATTATGGATATGGTAAGAAATACAGTTAGCACATTCAATATGAAGAATATGTGTTAGACGTACACTCGAAGAAACCTGTTGCATCTATATTCATGCAAATTACTTCGGAGAACTAAGCGCTACAGTCTCCAGAGGGAGTTCGGTAAATAATTCTACCGAAAATGAGTGTAGACGGAAAAAGCAGTTTGATCTGCGACAATGAGCGTTACATAAACAGGTGACGTGCCATTGTTACTTTTACAGTGCCGACTGTTTCCAACTGTCAGCCGCGTCATTAGGTGAGTTCCCTCCGTACATTACAGGGTTTGGCTCTCTCGAATGCTTTGCGAGAAAGCTGATGAACTGGAAATATCTACCGTAGTTCTAGAAAAACTATTTCCAGAATCTTATCTCAGCATCGTAAAGAATATAAAAAAGTTTCTAGAGACAAGCTTAGTGCAAGAGTTCTATAAAATTGTTTGTTTTGCGAAACCCTCTTGCTGTAGTAAACATATAAAGTTCCCCTAGGTAGAGCTAGTCATTACGGATGATTGTGCCCACTGGACCACATAAAAATTTAATTTGCGACCTACAATATTTAATGGCTCAACCAACTCTGAATAAGTGGAACACTTGACATTAAAGATTGGTTTCACCATGACTCTCTGCAAGCATCCACATAATAATTTCCATGAACCTTTGTATTTCAAGGAAACATTTGGTGCGAGCTGTTTAAAACACCATAACACTTTTTAACACTACAAGAAAGCCTGTAGTGGGCCACAACTTTAGCAGTTTTCACTTCATTATGAAGAGTAATTACACATATGTGAACCTTCAATATAGACCTGCACTGAATTGTTTTCTTTAGTTGACCGTGCTATGCTCTGTTCACTATATAAATCTTTGCAAAGCTGAAAATGTGCAAGTTCCTGTTTTTTTATATTTCACATTTCTCAACTGCTGGGCCCGATAGGTACATAAGATTGATGACGCCAACGTAACACCGTGATTATTTAAAAAATTTGTTTGGGTATAGCACGAGCGAAGCCATCTGCGGCAAGTTATTTTTGTGACACCGTCGAACTTACATGAGCGGGCTTTTAGGTTCACATGTTAATCATGTCTGCAGGCTCCTTTTTGTAATTGGAACTCCATCCAACCCAAGATTTGAATATGTGTTTTGCATTTTAGGCTTAGTAGTGCTTTTGCTGTTTCACTCAAGGAACAGGTAAAAATAATGCTTATTTCGAGTGGCATAATACCTGGTGGCACGAGGACTCCCCTGTTGGGACGCTAATCAAGTCACAGGCAGGGAGAAACTGCGATGCTCTTGTTGCTGGGATTTCCTCCCCCCCCCCCCCCCCGGGTCCTGGCCAGACGACAGAAGATTGAGTCCGAGCTTGTGGCCACTAGGATCTCCAGACCTTGAGGCACCCAGGTAGCTGAAAATATAAACAAATCACAACCAAGTACTTGGCAGAGCTACATTGCAATGGCTAGCATATTCTTTCGTGATCAGCACATAGATCCTTTAATTTTTATACTTTGTACTTGTACCTATTAAAAAACTGCTCCTTCACTGCCACAGCCATAGTCACCCCCGAGGACAAGGCCATGTTGGCCTTGAAATGATGGGTACCTAATTAGGGCAAATGATTAAACGCATTCGTTTAACCGTCTTTCGCCCCAACCTGAAAGATTTCTGTTGAATATTCACATTCAATTGTAAAGACTACAAAAAATAAAAACTACTACAGCAATGCAGAGCCGTATAGACCTTTCCAGCGGCAGTCTCGAACGAAGCGATTTACAGTGCGCGTCCCTGGTTTTGAGAGGGTACGTCAGTGTTGCCCGACTGCGCTGAGCTGTGGAGTTTCTCGTCAGTGAGCTGTGGCAGCCTGCGTAGACGCACTTCCGGACGCTGGTGAAGGCTAAATTGCCGCGTTCTATTCTTTATTTTGTGTTCTATGGCGAATAGAATTTCTCGGGGATTTTAAGAATGCATTGTACTATTTTTGGGAACCAAAACATAGAAATGAAAGCTGTTTTTGTGAGTCCGTGTGCGACAGAACAAACGCAACTGGAATGTTTGTTTCATTTTATGTTGATCTTTTTACGGCACCATACACTCAGCCGTGTCAATCTACAAAGGTCTTAACCGTCGAAAATATTTGACCACACAGGATATCCGAACTGCTTGGGTATTCCCCGCCCACGACATGAAATTCAACGAGTCTCATCAATCGAACAACATATATTGTACGTACCCCATGGTGTCGCGTTATTCAAACAGGATTTGAGAAATGTCTCAAATAACACAGTCACTTCACGACAATCGGACGGAATCCGGCGTGTTTTGGGGCACGTTTTGAAGAGAGCTGCGTTTTTGCACAGTTTCAAAGCAAATGAACGAACGTGTCTATTCTGTCGCCACACACCGGACCAACCCTATCAGCTATTTTTTGCGAAGACCCGGAACACAAGCTGAGGAGGCTTTTTGGAGATTATCTCAACGGAAATAATCCTCCAAGTACGTCGAACTGCCCGCGTCGGGGGCTGCTTGACGTTCGCTCTCTTCGTTCGTTTCCTGCGAAGGTCGAGCAGGCTACGAGCCCTGATATTCCCTGGTTCTCATAGTGGAAGATAACACACAAAGGGTAAGCATCCGAAACACGCAAATAAAGTAAAAACTTCCAAGAAAAGCTGGCGAACTCCGAATGCACAATGCAGCTGGGGAGTCACGTTGACCGGGTTTCCACAGCTCAGGCGGGTGGCAGAAATTTCTGGCTGATAGGGGTCGCTCGATCCACAAAATGGCGGCGGCCAGAGAGCTCTTTTTGCAAAGGTCTATACTGGGAGAGTTTGGCCAGTGGGTGTGGCGACGAAGGCGCTGGAGAGGGGGAAAGAGAGGAGAGCGCCGAAGGAGCGAGAGAGAAAGAAGGCAGCAAAAAGGAGACGACCGCCATTTTGACGCAACGCTGCCGGCGTGGAGCACTGTTGAGGCTACGCGTTGTCTGCTACGGGCTTATTTCTTTTTCGCCTGACTCAAAGTTTGCGTTCGGACGTGGAAAAACCAAATCGTTAGCTTTTAAAGCCACTGAGGAATAACATTATATTAATTTGTTGCGAGAGCCTGCCAAATAAAAGTAGAGGACCGAAATTTGTATGTCGATCCCATGCATTCCGCCGGGCGAATGAATGAAAATGACTGCCCTACCCGCTCAGCTGGCAACAGTCGAGAGTTCACGCGCATGCGCTCACGCCTCTCGCTCTGCGCCGCGGGCTGATTGGCTCACTCGGGAGGGGGACGTTACGGCGGCGAGATCATAGACTGGCCAGACTCTCCCCATATATGGCTCTGCTGGAATGGAAAGATTTTTCTACCCTCATGCTCAACGTGTGTCGACTGGGGATACCAGTTCATACACTCACTGAGAATGAGGGTAGAGTGTACCAGCAGAGGGCAGGCGTCTGCATAGAAAGATTTTAGTTGGCGCACCAAGAGGCTAACCGATAAAAATGGGTACTACTCTGATCGAAATGCCAAAAAAGCGCCGATCTCGACTTAGCACTAACAGCAGCACACACACAGTATCTATTATACTGACTAAACGGTACTCAAACTAAATATTCTTTCCGGCTTGCTTTTTAGGAAAATCTCTAAATTTCCAAGAACTGTTTAGACAACTGCTAAAAAAAGCAATGGCAAAATCAGCAATTGAATTTGCCTGCTGTCCAGTAGCACGACATCTATGGCAGGCAGACCTGCAGAATGAGCAAGCAGTCTAAAAAACAGGGTATGCCTTATGTATCCTTTTTTTCGTGCTGCAGAGCAAGTGCTAGAAGGAGGTTTCACGGCATTCATTTTTCACAACCAAATTTCTCGCATTCAGTTGAGAACAAGTTTGAGCAGTGAACTTGTCCTTGCCATTGGCACAACGTTTTAGTGTTGCCCGTGGAGACTGAAATAAATTTGTAAATAAAAACAAGGAAGACAAACTTTCATAAAAAAAATCTGTAACTTTAGCAAAGAAAAGTTATCTTCACACAAATATGTGGGATACAGTTTTACAGCGTCTATTCGTGTGCTTAACCAATGTTGAGGCAAATCGGCGACAATGAAAAGAAAACGCCCGAGTACCATTAAGGAAAATACAGAAAGGATGCATACCTACAAAAAAAATTAGAACGACCACAGGCAGGAAAGTCTGGTGAGGCTCTTGGAGTGTCTCCCTCCAATGGGCCTGCGCAGACCACAGAACAAGATCGGTCAGAGCTTGCAGTCATAAGCTGCTTCATACGATGAAGTTCCAGAAGCAGCTGCAATTGGAAGCAAAGTGCATTTCATTTCTCTGTAGAATGGAGAGTTTAATAGATAGCATGCATTCATTAGGTGATACAGTCATGAATGCATCGACTTTTCATTGCAGCACTATATCACCGAATTGTTATCCTTGCCGGGCAACACTAAAAACCGGAAGCATTATTCCAAACTATCTCGGCTTAAAGTTAACCACGGCAGAAGCTTCACCATGTGACCTTGTAGTTGGACTCCATGGTACGTCAAGCTTATAATCATGTGTCACGCTGTTTTTGCTGTAATGGCTTGTAGTGTCAAAAGTGGTCCACCTTAAAGAGATACAAAGTATAGACGTTTGTAAGTGGGGCCCTGACCTAGCCTTCACCTACATTGCGAGGTAGGACGTTCCGACCGGGATGTTTGCTGCCTGTAACCACACGACCAGCTTGTGCCTAGCGATTGTTCGAGCTGAGTATATGTCCATACTGATATATTAACTAAATGCAAACAATTACCTGGCAGGCATTATATTTTTAAAAAGGCTGGGTCGACTCCACATTTAGTCGAAGGAGTCTATGCGTAATAGGACAATACGAACAAAATTATGCGTTAGAATTCCTTTTGCACCCCCAAAAGGATGTGGTTTTGAAGGTAAGATACACAAGGTACTTGATTTAGAAAGTGCCTCAGCTGTACAAATGTATATGCACTAAGGGTACTCGCCAAGCCTATTCTCCTCAGCTCTGTCCAGGTTAAGCGAAGTTCGAGTATAGAAGTACACGCTCACTGACAGAATGAGAAAGGCAGGGAGAAGTCTTAGTTGTTCCGCCACCAGCCCCCCTGCTACCTTCGATGACGTTTCAGCGTCTCATGAGCCTCTAGTGAGCACGTCCGTTCAAAGCGGGATGAAAAGTAGAAGCGCGTGCTGGAGGACGCCCAGCCATTCTGTTTTTGTCATCGGCTATACTACACATTTTTAGTATGACATATTTTTAAGTGAGTAAATGTATTGCAAATATGCAGTCCACCTTTGACCATAATACGGAATTCTGATAAGGATAACAACAGTCTATGCGTATTGCCATCCAACGTTTTCCAAATAAGTGCTCCTGCCTAACGGAACATATACACATTGGAGCGTGAGTGGGTTCAAGACTGAGAGGCTTGAAAACAAAGTGCTCGCAAAGCTTGCCTGGCCCTTTCAACCATGCGGGTACATTCCTCGCAAATCCCTGATTTCTAGCCGAATTTGTTTTAGAATGAGAAAATCTTGTCCACGCCCGAGGTAGACCATTGAATCGTGATTCCCCCATACTGTGCGAATCTTCCTTTAAACTGCGGTACAACCTGCAAATGAACTTTGTCGTGCTGCGGCACGCATCCATGCTGCCTGCTTCAGAGGAAAACCACTGTTTGTGTTGAAGACGACATCCCACAACGTACAGGCTACAACGTTTAACGAACCAAGATAAAATTCATATCATTCAATAGACACAGATAGGCTCACAAAGGGACGACACCATGATTGTTGTTGTTGGTTTTACTCTTGCATACAAACAAAAGTGACCTCCTCTTTTCTCAGATGTACAGCAAACCACTTATCTTTCTGGCCCCTATTTCTTTTCAAATCGGTCACAGAGGACATAATCGCGGCCATAAATTTCGCAAAATTAACGGCCGCGAATATTAAGGGCTCGCCAACATTAAAGGGTTTATAGTACTTCCGTGTGTCACATGATGTTAACATTTCAAGGAGGCTGGAGGTATTGGATTAAAAAAAAAATTGGCCTATGCAAAAAAAAAACAAAACGCCCTTCTCCAAGTTAGGCACACGAGGTTGTTTTGCACTCCCTATAAGGTGGCGGATTTGTTTCGGCAGAGCTTTTGGTAAAACGCAGTCCCAAAACTAGATATACTTGGCGCCAACTATTTTGTGGTGCATTCTAAAGGCTAGAGTAGCTTCTACAGTGCTTCAGCTCAGCACTTTTGCGAGAGCATGGGGTTTAGTGTTGCATTTCATTTGCATAGTCTAGAGAACCTAGAGCTGACAGAGTTGGGAGCATTCTGGAATAACAAAACGCCGACTATAGAAGCATTGAGAGATGCGCACATGAGAACTGTGCATTTCTTAAAAGTGGATTTGAGCAAAGGTAAGAAAAATATGTGTACTTACGGCGGCCATACTTGCCATACTTGCCTTCCTCAAGCATGATAACTTGTCTCTCGGTAGCACCATTCAGTAAGAAGCACCAGCAACACGCCCATGAGACACCGCCGACTCCTGGAATGAATGACGACCCGCCTCAGTTCTTGGAAGGAGATCCCAAACACTGCTTTAGGCCAGATGTTGTACCTGGCGGGGCAGGGGCTAAAAGTAGAAATAAACAAATTTCTCTGAAGGGATACATTCATATAGCATAAACTCTAGGATAGCAGGATTTTTTAGGTCAGTGGTGTGTTTTAATTAAACACAGAAATGGTTGGTTTATATGATGAACCAGCAGCCCCCGTTTTGCATAAGTTTAACGCAGTGTCTAACGTTACGTCCGACGGAACCCAAAATAAAAATTAAAGTTACGCCCAACGTTACTTTACGTCATGCATTCGAGTTACATCCGACGTAACCCAAAATAAAAACTAAAGTTACCGTATTTATTTGAATATAAGTCGACCTTTTTTTTCTCGGAAATCGTGACCAAAGAATTTCGACCTACATTCGCGACCAAATTTTGCGACCCTACCGGGAGGATGGGGCTATCGAGTCACCGAGCCGGCGTTGCCGTAGAGCCGCGCCGTTTCTTGTTTCAAAAAGCTTAAAACAACCGAAACAGCTGCAGCCGACGGCCTGCCCACGGTAGCCGCGCCGCTGCCGCACGCATCCCTCGGGCGTCGGGTTTCGCCAGTTTCGCCATCGCGTCTGTAGCGTTCCCCTCGCTGGGCAACGGGGAAGGGGAGGGAGAGGAACGCGATGCTCCATGACCTTTGCCCTCCATCCTCGCAAACACGCACAAAAAAAAAAGAGGTTACTTTTGTTTGTTGCTTGAGGCGGCTCGGCTCGCGTGTTGCTCATGGCGACTCGACTCGCGGCGTTGCTTGCGTCTTTGTATTTTGTCTTACGTCGCTTCGCCCGTCTCTACCTTCTTTCGTTTCTTCTTGTCGTCATTTTACAACGGTGTCAGTGAGGTATTGTTGCGAATGTGCGAGGATGTCTACCAAGCTGACGAAGCTTCGGACGACGATGACATGTCTGGAAGTTCTGACGGTGATTAAGTTTTTGGCATCGCCCCGTGATTTAGCTGAGAGTGCTGTAAATAAAGGTTTGTTTCTTTCTTTTGCCCAACCTTTCCCCTGTTCTTAAAAATAAAAAGTCGACCTATATTTGAATTATTATTATTTTTTTTTTATTCTCGGTGGGTTCAATAAATAGGGGTCGACCTATTTTCGTGGTCAACCTATTTTCGAGTAATTACGGTACGTCCCACGGAAATCCAACTAAAAATTAAAGTTACGTCCGACGTAACTTTACCCCAAGGTTTCAAGTTACGTCCGACATAACCCAATGTGAAAAGTTACGTCCGACGGAACTCGAGATAAAAAATAAAGTTACCCCCACCCGCTGCCCGTTTCGACCTGGATGAGCTTCGTACTGGCGTAGGTCGTGGTGCCGGCACGCGTTCGTGTAATTATTACTACACGCGTTCGTGTATTACATACGAGCAACACAATTTTTCTAGATCACGGCCCATATAGGGGCTTTAGACAAGACGATGGGCCCTCAATCTGTCCTACAAACCAACACGGTCCAACACTGATATCTCAGGGTCTCAGGTGTCTCAGGCTCGCAGCATGCGTGCTGAGAAGTTAAGATCTTACATTGTTTACAAGCATGGCTTCTCGTTCATCGGCTCGATTTACATTTTCGGTAAATGACAAACCGTAATGAAGAACAATTATTCTTGCTCAAAATTGTCACGAACACTTGGCACGCATGCTTACACTGAAGCGCACCTAACTTAATTTAAAAGTAAAACAGAAAGGGGACGAGATTCGCTTACCGCTTCACGGGGAGACAGACGCCTTCGGATCCTAGGCCTACCGGACGAACTTTGAAGTCGTCGACGGTCCGACGATCGGACACGGCGAGACGGCCGCGCTGCGCTGACCCAGGCTGACCACACCTGGGCGAACTATGAGAGGCGCCGTCGAGTTGAGAACCACAGTCGCAGTAGAAACGGACCGCCAAACATCTGTCCGGTACAACGTACAATGAGCCGACGTCCCCCACGCCACTACATCTTCGCCATCTTCTCCGCGACGATGGGAAGCGGGGAAGCCGAGCAGCGGAAGCGGAAGTCACTGGGCGGCCGCTTTACGTTTCGCTTTTAGCCAACGTTACTTTTAGCCGACGCCGGTTTCGGTTGCGGAATCGTGGGTTTGTGGCTCGTTGCGACGAGAGGAGCCACGAAAAGACGCCGAGTTGGCGGTGTACGAGTCGCGGTACGAGCAACGGGCCGTTTGCCGCTGTCGACCAATGACGCGGTATCCTCGGCTTTGTGTCACGATCGGTTTGTTGCCGTGCACGTTGGCTTTGCTATGCGGTACGGCTGATGCGGCTGTCGAATACTTGTGGTGCACATTATTCGAGACAGTCGCCCCAAGACGTCGCCGCGAAGAGTTGATCGAGGAATTCGTGTGAGCTCAACGTCGGTCTATGTTCCGGTTTGACATGTATGGTATGTGTAACGATACCGTTGGTAAATGATGGACGATTCGTTGGAAGATGGCGGTCGCCTTTCTGCATGTATGATTTGGTGATACCGGTGGTCCTGTGGTATAAGCGTTGTGTTGAAAGGATGGCGGTCGCCTACGTCATCGGACGCAAAATCATACCAGCCGCACCAAATCATATCGGCAAGCAAACTGGCTGCCAGTATAGACAGACGCGGAGCCATAGCGGTGCCGGTATCTCCAGTTATGCAGAACGCCAAAGCAAACTAGCTGCATCCATTATAACAAGAAATTATGGTGGTGTCATACCAAAACTGTACGAGCAGCAGATATGTTTCATGTACGTTTTTCCAATAGGGTAGGTTGCCTTAATTGCAGCGCCGTGTCCAGGGTGGGGACAGCCGAGATATTGGGTAAACCTTCAACTGTTCTTGTGAGCGCTGTATTGACTCGATGTAGTGCAAATTACTCTAAAAACACAACTATTCCGCCCACAAATTACATTAAGTAAGTAGGACCCAATAGCACCCTACCTCGTTAATTGACCCTATTACAGGGGTTAATGAGTGTCTCCACCCTTGACGTAGCGCTAGCATGGAGGCACCCTTATGCAAAAAGGAAACATGAACGACGTGAAGGACGTGATCAATCCTCTCTTGTGCTTTTCTGTATTGGTGGTCTTTTGCGCATTCGGAGTGGCAGTTGCAGGTTGCACTTAGGTCATTAGTTTTGTTTTTCACGTTTTGTAGCTGCGTTGTAGGCAGGATCGCAGAACAAAGCGCCGGGGTTCTCATTTCCCGATGCACCAAGCAAGACCTTGGGGCATAAACAGTGACTGAAGCCCGTTTTGAGTAAAGAATGTGTACCAAATTCAATCTTCTGCTACCCAAGAGTATAGAGTAGGCACCTTTTGCGGCGTAAATTAGAAAGGCCTGTCGAGACAGGAATTCATCAATGATCGTTTGAGTGAATCTTCAGCATCCTGCAGAGGCTTCCTTCAAATCCCTGCCTGGTTCGGGCCTCCCTGTCCTCCTAGCTGGATCAGCCCATGCATCCTTCCACGTCCTTTTTCAGTGCTGTTTAACTAGCTCCATTACACAACTCTCTTCCGCGCACCTCGAGGAAGTGAGGGGCGCCTGACGACCGGCGCATTGCGTCATTATGAAACGTGAGCCCCGGCTCAGAAAACACCTTCCACACTGCTTAGGGTATCTGTAACGGTTGTAAGCCCAGAGGACACTGGCCGTTGCAAATCCTCTTCACCTTCTGCTCTTCACCTGGGCCTTGGACTCATCAATAAAACATTTCCAGTGTTGGCTGTTTCGACATTGTGAAAGTTTAACAGCTCAGCCATCTTGCTAGAATTAATTAAAGATCTTATGCGGATCAGAAATATCTTGGCCCAATAAAGGCATATGATCAAATAAAATTATATAACAGCATGCAAGAGCCTTATAAGCACATGTAAGAAAATATTATATTATAGAAGCAGTCATAAGAGGCTGATAAGAAGAAGTTTTTATAACTTGGTATATATCTTATATTGTTCTTTTATAACGTTATTGCGTTTATTGAACCAAGACATTTCTTATGAATTAAGATTGTTTACTAGAGTAATTCGTATTGGGTCATATCTACTGTCACCTACATTTAATTACGATTGGAAACTACATATGTTGGTACTCACTCACTATAAAATATTGCCGCGAGCGCAGCTGACCAAGCAGGCAGCGCGCTAGTGGCCTATCGGTTATCGTGCCTGCCTCCCACGTGAAACGCGAGGGTTCGATTCCTGGGAGCGACGTCTATTTTGTTTATCCCTGCAATTTAGTGTTCTGGAAAATTCGAGAACACTGTTGCTTGTTCGAGGTCCGAATGTTCTACGCGTCGAACCTTCTAGGCGGATTATTCCAGAGGCCCACTTGTGTACATAAAGAATTTCGCGTGGCGAGCCAAGATCAGTTTCGCCTCAGCCTTCGATCTTGCAGCTTCGCCGCCTTCGACGCCCGCGACGCTCTTTTGTTATCTTTCTTTTCCCTTTTATTTTTAGGCACAAGTTCGACCCATTAAACGTTCAGTTAACTCAGTCATTATCGCCTCATCACTTGTCATTTGTGACAATATGCGTTCCGATAGTACTGGAATAACATACGTTGCGGAATTACCAGTGCGCAAGGGACAAGCGCCATCTTCGTTTTATTAGGACGGGGCGCCCGTGGCGGTGATTATGTGAAGCAGGCGCCACGATACCAAATAATGGGGAAGTCAGAAAGTTTGTAGGCATTGCCAGTATAAACAAGGCTCTGGTTCAGAATTTCCTGAACATTTTTGCAACATGCCTCGGATTCTATTTGAGTTAAGTTGAATTTGGTTTCCGAGTTTCGCTACTTGCATATTCTTCCAAATTAAGCAAAATTTTTGCACATAAGGTTTTTGTTAACATACCTCTATTTACATAGTTCTTGTTATTTTGGTTTCGCTAAATGTTTTAAATAAACAAAAAACAAAAAAAAAGAACGTAACCAGTTTTTCTTATGACGCTTGCACGCGCTTCCTACGGCATAGAAGCTGCAGTGCGAGCACTCGATACCGATACCTTTCAATACTATTGCAATCTGCTTACCTTAAACAGAAAAAAGAACCAGAAGCGAGTAGAGTAAGAGGAAATGACAATGAAACTAGAAACTTGTTTTATATTTCACAAGGTTCTTATTTTGTAACATTTGAAGAAATCCACCCACGAGGACTGCACTACTGCAAAGCGACTTGCCATTTTTTCATGTAACTGTCTACTTCTCCTGTTATCAATGCTCTGGCGGCCCGCAATGAACTTTTATATTTATGAAAACATTTATGTCAGGCTTTTTGTTCAGTGACTATAGACAAAACAAAAATAAATGTCGCACCTCTCCATTGTTGATAACCAGCCTTGCCGTCAATCAAGAAGCTGCACAACCAGGAAGACGTTGATGCGGAAGAACCTACACAACTTAACGGCTTCTGCCTGGCGGCTGCTGCACAAAGGAGCAGACGGTCACGCATAATAAGCGTTCGCGATTGGATTCCGGTCCGCCGACCTTCGATCGAAGCTTGGCCTGCCGTTTTGAGGGGCCAACGCGAAAAGCGTTGGCCGCTTGGCCGATTTCGAAGAAAGAGTCCCAAAAGGAGAAAGGGGCGAGGGGGCTCCTTTATCGACAAAGGGGCAGAAGCACAGAAAGAAAGGCGGGCAGGTATCGGAAAAGGGCGGCCAAAAGGGAATCAATCGCATCTTCTCTGGAGGTCACAGCGCTTCGGTGTGCGCCAAAAAAGAAAAAAATAAATCAGAGGTGGACCATGATGTTCTCTGCGGGCTTAGAATCCCACACTGCGTCCTCAATTTAGCTGTTTGTTGCTGCCGACTCTTTGTTCGGAGCGTTTGAGAGAAGTGGTGCGTCTCTTAGGAGTTCTTCGACAAATCGGTCCGCGATAACCGCTGATTGCGAAAAGTTTGATGGGGCGGCATGTTTGAGCGAAGACATGCAAGCTCTACGCAACATTTAGAAGTAAACCCTCGTTAGCCAAGAACAGATCGAATCAACTACCGATAAGGATCTCCACGCACTTCCTGAATTATTCTGACCTGTCTTAGGGAATAAAACTACAACATGCGGGTGGTGATGAGGTTCTAAACGTGTTGTGTCAGAGACGTTTGGGTTTGAACTCATTATTTTCGTTATGGATATTCGTTTGATTTAAAATATATTCGTCCAGATTACCAAGCAGCTCTCTTTTGTTACGTTGACGAATTTCCTTAAAGCATAATTGTTTTATACGTATGCTACAAGGCCTTTGGTATGAATGAATTGAAGCAAAGTTTCCTGATAATTGTCATACAGTTACTCATGGTAACTGATGGATGCCCTGTGCCACAGACCTGCAGATAGAAGTAGGCGAATGCGCTCAGTCTGTAGGCCACGACTAGTCGATATAACGTGACGCTCATCTGCTTTCGTCGCGTCTAGGGAACACTTTGGGCATGTCGCGAGTCTTTTACCCAGTGGAGAGCGCCAGGTGCAGGTTACAGCAGGCGTAGGGCCACCCCAGTCCGCAGTCTCCTAAGCACAACTTCCTTTACCCAGGTGAGATTGCTGGGGTAGGCAGAAACAAGGTGGGATAAAAGAGCGTGTCTCTTGCCGGAGAAAGTGTTCGCGGGCATGGGAGAGGGAAATGGGCTGAGGCTGGGGGAGGCGGTATCTGGATCAGATGAAAAGGGAGCCTGCTGATCAGCTGCAAGTTAGTATTGGTTCTTGGCGTGACCTTGGATCCAGTACACCTTAATGCAAGTCGAGACATTACGGTGAAGTGTGTGTATTGTTTGACACAGTTCCATCGCTTTGGAAACCTTATTGAGCTCTTGAATTGGCGCTAAGGAATTTATAAAAATGGGAAGATGGCGGATCATCAGAAGCTTGGGTGTTAGAACTTTTATAGCATCGTGGATGGTCTGTAGTTTTATGAAAGAGGGTCGGCTTCGTGAGATGCCTATTCCTGACGCCCCTGATTGCAAGTATGTGTGGTGCTGAGGAATGCGACTCGTCCGCCATCTGGGAAGATTGCTGCGTTCGTGTAAACCTGACAGTGGTCGTCGTGGTGTGTTTCGGGGCAGGGACGTTGGGAGAGTGTGCGCCCCTGCTCGCGACGTCGTAGCTTGGTGAGTTTGCTGGTGACAATGTGGGTGAATTTCCACGGGGATTTTTGCTCTGAGTGTACGTTCAGCGGACGGTCACGCTGAAAATGCGCATGTAGCGCCGCAACCACTGGTAAAACTGTTAAGTTCTCTTGCATATTCTCATTGAGAGATACGTTCTGTGATTGCGTTCAATCTCTCGTGTTCTTGTAGGATTGGAATTGGAGTAAGGCGAGGTAGCGCCATGATTGCACGCATTGCGTCACGAAGAATGATTTCCAATTGGAACCACTGTGCCGCCGTGAGTGGATAAAACTGCGCTTGGTATATAATTCGTGGTTCCAAAATGACACGTCCCAGCCGTCGAGCAATATCTGTATGAGCACCACCAGCTTTCGGTGCTATGCGTCGAATGAGGCGGAGAGTGGTGGCAGATGTTTGCTTAATCATTCGGAGCCAATGGGTTTTCGGTTCTTGACTGTTGACCATTCAGGCCCAGTATCCGGACATCCGTATTCTCGGGTATTGTTATAGTATCCAGCTTGAGTTGAAAGGGGGCCTTGGTGAATTTCTTACGGCTCACCCTGTTTGCTAGCACAACGTAGCTGAATGTTTTGCGAAGCAATTTTCAGCCCGGCCCGTTACGTATGGTTCAGAAGAATTTCAACGGCTTCTTTGAGCTGTTTGACGTGCCTGGAAAGGTCCTTCGGAGTGGTCCATAAACTTACGTCGTCAGCATAGACGAGAAATTGGACGTCCGAAAGCCGATGGAGTTGCCAGGCTACAGGTATGAGTGCAATGTTAAAAAAAAAAAGTGGAGCCAAGACGGAGCCTTCGGGGACTCTCCTATTGGATGTAGAGCATCCTTCTTGTTGTCCATCAGTCCTTACTGCAAGTATTCGATTCCGAAAAAAGTATTATACAAACCGTGTGACCCACGGAGGATGCCCCAGCGCAATAAGGTTGGTCATTATGACTCTTTGGTAAATATTCTCATACGCTTTGGCAATGTCTAAACCTACCACCGTGCTTACCGCCGGATTGTGGGGTGACACCTGTATGATGTCGCCTTCCAGGGTCCACGGGCCGTTCTCAGAAAGCAAGTACGGTCGAAAACCTATTTGGGCGGGGTGATATTTGCCGTAGCTTTCGAGCCACCTGGACACTCGCGTGGCCAGCTTCCTTTCTACCAGGTGACGAATTGTTGTTGTAAGCAAAATCGGTCGGAACGCTTGGAGACTGTTGGGGACCTTTCCTGGCTTTGTCAGAGGGACCAAAAAGGAATGTTTTCAGCCAGAGGGGATCTCTCTTGTCTCCCTTATCTGATAGATTCTTGCATGAGTGTGTCCAGAGCCGGACCTTCCAGGTTTTGGGACACCGCAGTACGGACGGCGTCGTGGCCGGGTGTTGTACGTTTTTTAGCAGTTTCAATCGCCGCACTAAGTTCGGCCAAGCTAAAAGGACTTTTTTCAGACGTTTACGTAATCCATTATAAGCAACGAGATTACTTGTAATTCCTTATATGAATCGGTAACTTTGTAAGGAAATATTTACATAAGTCAGAGGGCAATTGTAAAATAATTTTCTTACTTTTTTACGTATGTAACTGATTGTATGTAACCCTTTACATCATTTCCATTCAGGAAGGAAAACATTTTTTTTTTGTATTAACAAAAACACAATTTCCTTTTTTTACCTCTATCACACTGCCACCTGCACTTACTAACATCAAGACCTGAGAGTTTTAAGATGCCCAGAGACCTTCTTTACGTCACCTTAAACCTCGAAGGAATCTTATTTTTTTTAACTTGGTTGTCTAAAAATTGTAACTTGTCAGCTCGCTCGCCCAGAACGAAGACTGAAGCACACCAATACAAAGCACCAGACACTCCGTGCAAACAATATGCGGCAAACTCCTAAAACCAAGATGTTTCCTTTTTCCGAGGGAAAACAAAAAAAAACAAAAAAAAAAACGATCCAAGTGCAAACGTGCTTTTGTTGCGAACCTGAGTGCGCCTTTTCTTTTTGTCCCTTCACTGTTTCTTAGCCACATTCTGTCCAAGAGAGAGAGAGAAAAAGATTTATTTATTTATTTATTTTATTCATTTATTTGTGTACCTACAACGCCTAAAAATGCATTACAGTAGGGGAGGGGGCACACAAAAAAGAGTATGCATTATCGAAAAATTATAACAAACATGAAACGTCGATACATAAAAAAACACAGCAAATTTAAACCTTAGATATACTTGAATATGAGATTTAAACATAAAACTGGACATTGTTAAAAAGACAGCTATGGCATTGAAATTTCTACAAGCTCATTGGGTAATTTATTCCAGCCATCAATTGAACGCGGAAAAAACGAACATTTAAAGACATCAGCTCTACATTTATATGGACGAATTTTCTTCGAATTATTTTTTCTGAGAGACACGTAATCAGGCTGTAGGAGATATTTTGATATACAGATACAAGTATTTTTGTGAAAAATGTTAAGTAGAAG
The DNA here is from genome assembly GCA_013358835.2 of Ixodes persulcatus. Classification (NCBI taxonomy): domain Eukaryota; kingdom Metazoa; phylum Arthropoda; class Arachnida; order Ixodida; family Ixodidae; genus Ixodes; species Ixodes persulcatus. Next base: position 158,270 of record JABSTQ010010664.1, on the reverse strand, counting down.
TTTCAAACGGAGGCATTGGCGTTTTTGACTCAGAGGCTTCCAACCCGGAGACGATTTAAGTTCAGTAACACTGACTCTGAAATCATAATTTACCGTGACAAACCTGGCAGCGCGATTCTGTATTGTTTCAGTCTGATCTTCCAAATTTAGCCTATAGGGGTTCGAGATTGTACACGCATAATCAAGAATGAATTGTACATGTAAAAATGCAAGGTTTATTTTAGAGATGATAAAGCCAACCTAAAATTACGTTTAAGGAAAATTTGTGACCGAGTAGCTTTTGCAGTGATGTAGTCAACATGTTTGTTCCAGGTTAGAGCTGATGAAAAAATAACTCCTAGATATTTAGCCTTAGTTAAAAGTTTAACTGGCGACTCACAAATAGAGTATGCGGAAGCAAAAAAATGAGTTTTCCTAGTAAACCTGATGTGAATACATTTCGATAGATTTAAAAACATGCTCCATTTAAAACACCAGGCCTCAATCCTATCTAAGTCGCTTTGGAGAGAAAGCATGTCAGTATTGCAAGCCACGTCTTTGTATAAAACACAGGCATCGGCATATATACCTATGTTAGAGGAAACGTTTTCAACTATATCGTTAATAAAAATTAAAAACATGAGCGGCCCTTGCACCGATCCCTGAGAGACATCAGAAGTAACATTTACATATGGGGACTGGATTCCATTAATTACCACGGGCCGTTTCCTGGAATTCAAGTAATTACTTATCCAACAAATAAAGTTAGGATCAATAATAAGCTTCTTAAGTTTAAACATAAGGAGAGCATGAGGAACCATATCGAATGCTTTTTTAAAATCCCAAAAAATGCAGTCCACCTGCTTACTTTTATCGAATAATAGTGCCAAATCATGATAGAATTCCGTTAACTGTGTGGCGCAAGATGACCCGGAGCGGAAACCATGCTGAGCTGGAGTAAAAAAATTAATTAGTGCTAGGTGATTTATGAGATTGCTGTAAATTATGTGCTCCATTGTTTTACATGATTCGCTCGTTAGAGAGATAGGCCTTTAGTTCTCCACCAGATTCTTGGGACCGGACTTGTGGATCGGAAGAACATTTGCAGACTTCCAGTTTACTGGTAAAGAACCAGAGTTTAACGTTACAGTAAATATAATAACCAAGTAACAAGAAATAACATAATGAACAAGTAACATGAAATGTTTTCAAGCAGAAGCTAAGAAGACGAAGGAGAATTATTTCATCTAGGCAAGAATAAAATTCGACTAGGGAAAACAAGTTATTCAGTAAAGGAAAGTCGACAAAAGAAAAGCTGTTGTTCAGTAAATGGTTGTTTGTCTAGCGGAGTGCATGTGTATGTTCCTTGTCTCTCTCTATCTTGTATATTTCTTTCTTCGTTCAGCCGGCAGATCTCACAAAGGTAATCTTGGCCGATACTTCCCGAAGCTTATCCCGGTCAGTGACCGCCACCCGACTCCAGATTGTCTTGAAGAACGCACTGTGAAGTTCAATCTTTATTGGTATGTGGTCACTGCTCCGGGTATCTGGCTCAGAGTCGTGATGTAGGCGAGTTGGTTCTGCACGAAGGAAAGGTGCACATCTTCCACGCCGATGCTGGACCCTATCCAGGCAGGCCAGGAAAATTTGTAAAAGCAGTACACAATGCGAGACAAGATTCAATGGCCCCAATCAGCGCCAAGTCGATAGAGGAAGCCGAGGAAGCAGCCATCGCCCTTGCGAGAGTACAAGCAGCAAGAAGAGGAGAAATGTACGCCATCGTCACAAGCGACTCCAAGAAAGCCATCACCAATACAAGTTTGGGAAGAGTTGGACTAGCAGCATACAAGCTCTACGCAAGAGCCCGGATCAGCAAAGAAGCAAACCATACGTTAACCTTGGTGCCCGGACACTCCGGGCACACAGGAAACGAAACGGCCCACATGCTGGTGGTACGCGGTCTTCATCTCCGTACCACTGGCAGAATGGGCCTTCCCACGACACATGGGGACCATACCTACAGCGCCTGCAGATTATGGTGAAATCCTCGAGAGACACCGGCTACGAAGACAGTCGTTGGCAGCTCCACACAAGAAGCTCAGCCGACTCCAAGAAAGTGACTGGAGAGGACTCCAACTTAGAAACAACACCACTCCCCACATACTAAAGAGGTCCTGGCCAGACCTCTTTAGTGGCAAGTGTGAAGACTGCGGCAACCAGGAAGAAGGAACCTGGCGGCACGTGTACTGGGAATGTCCTGCAAACCCGCTACCTGCCACCCTCCGGATAGAAGATGGCCTACCGGTATGGGAAACCTTACTGGCCGCCGAAGACATCGGCACGCAACTGGAAGTCATCTCCAGGGTGCAGACGATCGAAGACAAGTGGAAGAAACGCCTATGCATGAGACAGTCCCATACCCACAACCCTTCGAATCCGTAAACTAGACTTCGGTCTAGTGTTTGGTTCAATAAAGTTTTCAACAGCAACAACAACAACAGCTGTGCTCTTTAGAATGCACAGTTATGAAACGAAAATATAGATGGCGCTTCGAACGACTCCAGGCGGATTGAAGTGAGTGAGGGGGGGTACCCCCCTCCGCGGGAGTTCCACATTTGAGGTAATCTAGTAACGTTGCCCACCACGTGAGAGCTGGATCATGGGTCCTAGCGGCCGTTGATGGAATGCCGATGGATAGCCCTAGCTGATTGAGTACTGTAAACGGGGCGTCTAGCATGGTATTCCTAACTTGATCTCCTCTCCGGGTATTGTACTAGTATCCCCATTCTCAGTGTGGAGCATTGAAGTCTCCACCCACGAGGATAGCTACCCTGGATACGTTGCGAGAAGACGCGGTGTCAATCCAAGGTTGACTCTAGTGCGCCACCATTTAGGGTAGAAAGGTATAAGAATAACAGGGGTCTTGACCAGATATATGAGATGATCGAAAACTTCTAGGTTACAATTTCACAATTTTGCAAGATCAATGGATGTTCTTGAAATTCTAGCTGATACATAAACTGCTTCTTTGCCTCTAGCTGACATAGTTGATGCTACGCGTGGATCAGGGATAGATGAATTATTTTAGCCAATAAATAGGAATAGACTACATAGTTTATTGGTCTCTTGGAAAATAAAAGTATAACATATAGCTTATTTCGCTGGAGTCTCGTTTTCATTTCCCCAATTGTGGAGGTCAAGCTCCTACAGATATACAGTATAATTCCGTCTAGTGAAGGACGCACCGTGAGGTTAGCCGTGGTGCAAACAGTCCTCAATGAGTCTCGATAATTGAGTGAGCTTTTTTAGGATGTGTGTACAGACTACTTAAAAGGACCTTCTGGGATTGATGTGGTACAGTGGTTTGTGCACTCGATGTTGACAATGTTATTACTGTTTTCTGTTGTCGCGCGGATACGAACTCTTTGTGTTTCCGAAGGCGCTCAAACTTTCTGGATTGTGCCTCTATCCGTGCGTCAATATCATCCTCCTGCTGATGGGGAACTTCTGCTCGTTGTCTGGGCCGCCCTCGTGGGTGTTTCGATCATTTGGGTACAGTGGAATATAGGTGTTGCTGTGACTTGAATATATAATCTTTAATATAACCTCTTTAGGCGCGGTATAAAGCAGCTGATAGCGATTGTACCTGGGAACCGTTTGACCTGTTGCACGCACAGTCTGACGTAAACGTGCCGTGGCGTTCTTTTTTGTCGGGCAGTTTGCGGTCGTCATGGCATGATCATCTAATTTACAGAAGCCGCATTGGTACCGCGGTCGTCCCTCTAGTGTGGTCCGTTCTGAAAAGATATTTCCCTGTTTCGCTTTGCGCTTGGTCATTGTACGTGTAAACAACGACTATGCGGCATTGGTTACCTTATGTAAGGGCATTAGCAACTTTGAGCCCTCCTGCATCCGCACCTTCGATTGAACTGCACATTATTTATTCAAAACATTTTCGGAAGACAAGCGCACGTCCAGCAGAGTAATCAATTGCTGGGCAGTTGCAGGTATCCTATGAGCTTGCCCATTAGGTGTTTGCCGAGGGCAGAATATTCCTTTCAGAAACTTTATTCTCTTGTAGTTCTGCAATTTCATTGTTGTGCGGTTCTAAATAACTGAAACAGCTGATATTATTTTTTGCGCAAATTGATAACTGGGAATATTAAGAGAGCATATGGTGAAAGTACTTATTTAGGTGGTGCCAAAGTCGAGTGTGGTCATTTACACGTTGGGTTCGGATTGGCTTATGCGGCTTTTCTCCCGTTCCTTAAACTTCGACTTTCCCCGCTGTTCTTTTAGATTCAAGCACCAGTAGTCGTATTTTGTAATGAGGAGATCTTTAGAGCAACAAGATTCCTCTGTCAAGGGGGCTTGGCTGGTGTCCATTTTTGCCTCTTTGCACGTTTTCTCGTCTTTTCTTGTATTGCAGCAGGCGAAGTTGTTCACACGGACATCTTTCTTGTCTACTTGGCTTTGTTGATTGAGGTGTCATCTTTGGATCAAGATTGCGTTTCTTGCATTAAGTTGTCATTCAAACTAGGCTTGGGTGCTTGTTTAAGTTGACCCGGGGGCCCTTCATCTGAATTGGAGGTATTTTCGTGGGATTCGTGAGACCCACCCGTAGGTTCACAGTCTTTAATGAATAAATATTTGACGTTCATAATGTGCTCGCTCACATCAGCCATTGGAGAGGCGTTACCTTGTATCTTAGATGCGTAGGTAACAATGCACTCCTCGGTCAAAAGGCCAAACCGCCAGCACTGCGTGCAGGGTGGGGTCAAGCACTGCCTACGGATGTGGCCAATCGTCCTGCAGCGCAGGCACGGTGGAAGTCGTCCAGGAATGACCACCAGCGTACTAGCTGCTTAGATGTTACGCGTGTGTGGGACCTTGTCAACCGTGAGGTGGTGCTTGAGTGCAAGGGTGTCCGTTTTTTGAGGTCTAAAATTTCCACTTCTATCTTGTTACTTCTTTGATTATTACAAACGGCTCCGGTACCTTCTTGATTTTAACTGTCTGGAAGCTGAGGTGGTAGCAACAGAATCTTTATCTTGATTTCGTCCTTGCTGGGATCGATCACAAGGCATCTTTTTGCTTGATCTGAAGTTCTTCGCATGCCATAATGTTGCATTTTGCAGCTCCGCGTGCGAAGACAGCCATCTAGACATGGCTCATTTGGTATGGTCCCAATGCTATGAGTTTAGTTCGCTCAATCATATGAAAACTACCTTGAAATATTCTTTTTTTGCAGAACCTTCCGGACATGTCTGCAAGCAGAAAGAAGGAGTTTGTAACTAGAATACCTGTCGGTAGACTTAGAAGAATGACACGATATTCCTTGGACCGCTTGGCGCATTCCACTGTCTGTTTATTTACCCAGTCAGCAAGAACCGTCATGCTTCTTTCCTTAGAGCTCATCTTGCGTCTTTATAAATGGCTGCTTTCTTTGCAGCGGGTCCCAGGGCCACAAGGGCCCAAGGAAGTGATTTAAAATCGACAGACGAAAAATCGGGCATTCAATGGTTATCACTTCTTGTTCCTCCTCAGCCCACATAGACACGCTTGAAAGGCTTGGGAATGGGCGGGGTTCATATGTAGCTATTGCGCTCCACTCTTAAAGGCCAAGCTTAAGCGTCCTTTTGTATTTTATTCTAAGCAAATATGGTTTATATATGTTTTGATTTCTAGTAAAGATAGAGCTATATTGAAACTATAAATGAACTAAACAATTGCCAATGAAAAGTGTTTTTTTTTTGTTTCGCCTTTCTCCGAGGGCGGCGACGACGAGGCAGTGTGTATCCACTGTACGTCTCGCTCCTACTGATAATCTGCCTATTTCGCCCTGATGTCCAACATGGACGACGGATGGACCGAAGTCAGCTACCGCAAGGTTCGCCAGCAAGTATAAGCAACGATCATCGTTAAATTGATTGACGGGACCGACATCACCATGCTCAACATCAGCCACGGTGGAAGAAACATTTAGGCGATGACTCCCTGTTCGACGTGGCAATCACATTATGTCAAACGCACCGAGCGCTTCACTCGCAAAGGGATAGATGGCGCCCAAGTATGGGGTCCCCCCAGACCGACCGCTCCGGTTGTTTCCCCCTGCGGTGGTCCTGCATTCCCTCGCTCACCGCTTTTGTACCTCGCCGCCGCCACGCCGACAACAAGGGTGCTATGTTGCGCTTTTTGGACTCCCAGGAGACTTGGAAGAGGGAAGTGACGTCAACGACTAGAGAAACGCAGATTGGATGTTGACAGAAGAAAACAAAATCAACATCCAATCTGCATTTGCTGCGTTGTTGACGTCACTTCCCTCTCCCTAGTCTCCTGGGAGTCCAAAAAGCGCAACATAGCCCCCCAAGTCGCCAGAGTCCGTAAATATGTGTTCTCTTCCTTCGTCTTTTTCTTCTTCTTCGGGTTAAAGCTCACCTTCTTGCACAATTGTGGCACCTGTGATCGACACAGCACCAAAGCAAAACACGAGGACAGCCACTGGCTGCACACCACCAGCACACCACCAGCACACCACCAGCACACCACCACACCGCGAAAAAGGCGAGCACGTTACGCCGCCGATGCCGTGGCCAACGAGGAGGGACCTCATACCATAGCGTCCTCCGCGGCGGCACCGAACCAACTATTCCTGGTGCAAGGCTAGCTCCGAACACAATCTGGTCGCTCGCTCCCCGCCGGAAGAGCAGCCAGAGTCATTACCTAAATGCGCTTCTTCCACCGTTACCTCAGCGAAGTCCACGTCGTGTTATGTACCGGCGCCGAAGGCAGGTCGACTAAGCAGACGATTCCGCGAGCCTTGTGAGAATCGCGTTCCACCGGCAGCTCGGGCACTTGTTCCAGTTCCGAGAACCGCGATTTATGCACCCTCACCACTGTAAAGCTGGCAATAAAGCTTGTACTTGTCAATTAGCGACAAGTGACAAGAACGAACCTGGGGCTTTGAACAGATGGCGGCTCACCGCACAATGGAAGCGTTCTCGAGAAAGGGCTGGTCATTTTGGACGAAGCGGCTCATCTTCTACTTCGAGGCCAACGGCATCAGGGATGGCACCAAGAAGCGGGCCGTTCTGCTAAATCTGTGCGGCCCTCCACATTTGAAACGATCAAGGCATCGGTGACTCCCAAATATCCAGGTGAGTTTAATTTTGAGGAGATCGTGACTTTTCTTTAGGCACACTTTCACCCCCGGCCGGCAGAACTGCTCAGCCGTTGCTAGTTATAAAGGCGACATCAACAGCCCGAAGAGACAGTCACCGCGTACGTCGCGGCACTTAAGAAACTTGTAGCACACTGCAAGTTTGGGAAAATTCAAGTGACTCCGACGACTAGCACAGTTAGCCCTCCTGTCCCAGCGCCAGCTGTCGGGGCAGCCGACAGCACGGTCGGCACGGTCACAACAGCGGTTCGCAGCAACGCGACGATGTTGCCCATGGACTTATTGTTGAGTTATAGTTCTTTTTTTCTTTTGCTCTCTTCAAAATGAAAATCTCCTGCAGCGGCTATTTTCAAAAAGGGACCTTACGTTTCACCAAGGTTTCGACATTCCTGCACGATCCGAGAGTGCAAAGACCACCGGTGGCAAAAACATTCGATTTTCAAGAAATCAACGAAGCTGAAAAAACGCGTCCGGCACATCGTCGCCAGGAGAAGACGACGATATGGTCCACGCCCTGCTATTGCTGCGAAGAATTCCACAATCCTAGTTCTTGCATGTTTCGGACATCACACTAATGCCCGTGTCCCACTAGAGCGACAGACACAGACAAAAGACAGCGACACGCCTCAAACCCATGCAACGTGCTCACGATGGTACCTTTGGCAGGCGTTTAGCGTTCGGTGCTCGTGAAGTAAGCACGAGCGATTGCAAGCCTGACAAAGATACCCTGGCGTGCATGATGCTCGTGTTTTAGCATAGCCTCCTTTATTCTACAAAGCCTCTCAAATCGCGAAAGACTCTGGTTTGAGGCTTGTCTTTGTCTTTTGTTTCTGTATGTCGCTCTAGTGGGACACGGGCATAAGGGTACTGCAGAAAGACGGGACACATCGCGAATGCTAGCATCAAGAAAAAGAAGAACGCCCAAAACTCCGTACAGGCACTCGACCCACAGGAGGCTCATAGCCCCTTTACGACATCGTTAGGCACGCTGGATGGCCTGTACGCCGTGACACCGCGGCGGGAACCGTCGGAGAAGGTTATGATCAGCCTGAAAGTCCAGGGTGTACTATCGGATACAATATGAGCGTGAACGCGCCTCCGCGTGTCACCGCTACCTGAGGCGCCGCCCTGCGGCGCCGTTGTGAAGTTTTGCGCATGCATGTAGAATTTATGTCACTGTTCTCGCTTTGACTGCTAACCCCCGTCTGTCGTCTGCTGTGCGCGCGCTGGCGGTCGCTCGCACTGTCGCCTGCTATGCGACTCGTGTATTTCCGTCGCAACTCAGACAAACGACTTAAAGGGGCGATGCAACAATTTTTGTACTTTGCGCAAATACCGCTTAGAACGGATCCTTGACGTGAATGACCTATAAAACACGGGTTCGTTTTTCACCCCACGCAATAGAAATCCCAGTAAAAAATTAAAGAAAAACGAGCAGCGTTCACCCCCTCAACTCGCAGCCAGAACAAGCGGCCACGTGATCTGGAGCCGATTATATGCCGCCAATGTTGATCATAGCCACGCGCTGAGGTTGGTAAAGCACAGGACACGCGCTGAGTTCCAGACATTGTTATGGCTCGGCTATTGTCGTCGTTGCAGCGATTGGGCACGGGTCACTACCCGAATGCTTCTCGAGCTAGTAATTATCACGTGCCCAAATCGAGTGCCCACGCAATGCTCGGGTCCAATCTATGAACAGCTTTCAAATATCGTCATATGGGTGTACTGCGATCCCACTTTACGTCATCAAATTTTGCAAAGGAGAGATTGAATGAAAATGAACGCTTTTGTCCCTGAAATTACACCGCAACAAAGGAGTTTCTTGGCCATTGGCGTTGCGTGCGAGTAACCTTGAGTCCAGCTAGTGCCAGTAAGCTCGTGTAAAGTGAAAAACATTCCAATTGAATATCGTTGCACCGCCCCTTTAACATGATTCAGGAGTTTCCTGTGCGATAACGCAATGCCCACAGTTGATTCGTGATAAGTAGCTGGCTTCTTTCATCGGGTCGAGATACAGCAATACAGACTTGTACGTAATCCGTTACAAGTAACGAAATTACTTGTAATCCCTTACATTTATCAGTAATTTAGTAACGGAATAATTACATATTTTCTAGAGTAATTTTGAAGTAATTCCCTTACATTTTTACGTAACGGATTTCTTGTAATCCGTTACATTTTTTTTTTTCAGGACCCCCCCCGCCTCTTTTTAAAGAAAGGATTGTTTTTATTCTGGTAACGTCGAGCGCAGTGACACCGCAAAGGGAGGCTTGGCACTCTTCAGTTCCGCGAAGTCTTTTTTTTTTTGCAACACTAAGCCTCTGGATCTATTTTTTTTTTAGACCCTAACAAAAATGTCGAAAAATCCAAATGAACATTTCTACAAATATAATAAAAACAAAAAGGGGGGGGGGGGCAAGTTATATCCGATTTTTTAGTCCCTTTGTTTTTCTTTGCGATCGAAGGCGGGGCGAGGCGGACACCAAGTGATTGTGTGCCTCTTCGAGAAGCTCGAGGTCGTAAGTGCACAGACAAGAATTAACAATGTCCTTCTCGGTTATAGTGACTAGGACCATTTTCATAATGTCACAACACGAGACCACGCTCCGACTGCCCTAAGATCCACTAAAAGGGATGTGATAATATGTGGAGATGTTATTGCCGCAAGCATCCTCGTTCGTTGCTGCACCCTTATCATCTTCTCTTAGAAAACAGGACGTATTTTTTTCTGCTTCTTTCACCTTATTTGACCCTGTTTTAAGAGCTACTTACTCTTTTGTAGTTCAACTTCTAGGGTTGGAACACTTCATGTGTGAATTGCAGCCATGTTATCTGCCTCTCAGTCACCATTTTTGTGAGTCAGCTTTTTGCGAGCACTTGGAAAATGGCAATAGTCTTCCTTTTTTCTTCTCCCTGTTTTACCCCAGCAGGACGCATCTTTTCTCAAGCAGATATTTTTACAAATAAAACATAATGGTGGCTGACGTAGACTTGATATTCTGGGATTGAGGAGAGAGTGAAATTCATGAGTGGGGCCATAGCGCGGCTTACTTAGTTCTTTGCCCATCGCTGCCCGTGGCACCAGCAGACGTTTATCTGGAGAACACCGGAGTAAACTGCAGTCGGTTCGTGCTCCGTGCGTTTTTGAACGGAATCAAGAAAGGTACACACGGCAAACGTGCGTTTACATTTCCTTGTTTTAACCGACGTTCTAATTAATTGCTGTTATGAGTGTCCTTTTTTTTCCTTTCGATTATTTATATTTATATACTGGAAACCTTTTTTTTATTCACCAACGTCTCAACCGAGAATCGACCTGTTCAGAACCAAAGGAAGAAGAATATCGATAATACCTTACAGTTACAACTATGTTTTGCTATTGTCTGACAGTATGTGCCGGTATACTAAGATGGACATAAATTAATTCTTATTCTAGTTTTGACCAGATGTATGGTGACTTCTACAGCTTCGCGATTTCGACAATGGAGAATTTCAGTAGATTGGTCCGATGACTCCGATAACAATACCCGATACCCCGCCGCCGCACATGCGCATTCATCGTAACGTTATCGGTGGAATGGAGGTATCGGAACGATCTACTAAAACTCTCGAAAATCAGGCAACGGCTGCTACGACGAAGCTTTGCTCTATCTTCGAAGTAAATAGTAATTCCATTGCTTCGCTGAAGAAGCTCAATGCAGAGCATAAAGCATTCGTGAGAAATAATATGCCACTTCCATACAGTGCCTCAGTTCAAAGGGTGTTCAGCGTAACAGTCGACATCTTCAGTAAGAAATAGTGCAAAATGTCTGACGAGACTTTCGAGAGTCAGCTGTTGCTCAAAATACTCAAGGACATTAAATGGAACAGGTTGCAACAATAAGAACTTGAATAACCCTCTTCCCTTTGTTTCATAATTGCAGCCAATATTGTTGAAAGTAACGCCACGAAAGTAACGGATTACTTTTTGGGTTAACGGTCACTTACTTTTATGGGAAAGTATTTGTAATTGTAATAAATTACAATTTAGCCTTGAGTAATTGTAACTGTAATTCCTTACTAATTTTCAGTAACGTGTACAAGTCTGCAGCAATAACATGCAAATAGATTCAAGACAATATCTGCAAAGCTTAGCGTTTAACTACGATGAGCCCGGAAAAGATTCAGTTGAGTGAAAAGGGCCTAGAGTTCCTTACCACGAACTGGTCAACATAGTTCAGCCCCCCCCCCCCTCCCCACCCAATTATTGAAGGGAAGGACATTATAGAGATTTTCTGGGGGCGCATGAAGGCAGCCATGGCGCGGCGTCCTCCTCACAGGGCCACAGCTCAAGAATTGTGGCGCTTCGTCCTGGAAGAATGGTGTGGGGGCCCCGTGATAAACACTTCTTTTTTTTAATTTTTTTATGTTTAGCTCGCAGCACCATTGCCATGCACAAACGCTGGTGTGGTCGCGAGCGCGCGTGATTAAAGACATTCCATCCGAGACATCGGAGTCGTCTGACGTAATTTCTACAAACTGGTGACCCGGAATCTTGAACAGCGTCACTTTCACACCTCGGACACCGGATCCAAGGTAAACATGGATCAAGGCAACGCTCTTTCCGACGGTGACGTGACAGCAACCTCTGGTGACTCCGCTCTCGCTACGATCGAGGTTCGTCTACCAACGTTCTGGTCTAAGAACCCGCTAGTCTGGTTTACCCAGGTCGAGGCCCGTTTCCACCTGAGACGCCAGGTTTTCGACCGACTGCACACTATCAGCCATCCAGGTATCCGAAATACACAACGACTGATCACGGCATGCTATGTGTGGCCAAAAATGAACGCAGGTGTGCGCAGTTGGGCAAAGACGTGTCTACAGTGCCAGAGCTCTAAAGTGAACAAGCATACCATAACACCCTTCAAACCGTTCCCAGCTCCAGATGCACGATGCGATTACGTGCACATCGACATCGTAGGCCCTCTCCCATCATCTCGAGGATTCACATACATTTTAACAGCTGTTGATTGGTACACTAGGTGGCCTGAAGAAGTTCCACTGAACGACCTCTCTGCTGAGACTGTCGCAAGAACATTTGTAAGCACGTGGGTTTCTCGCTTTGGTTGCCCATCAACAGTAACGACAAACAGGGGACGCCAGTTCCAGAGCTCCTTGTTTGCAGCCCTAACTGACCTGCTCGGGGCCCGCAACATCCACACCGCCGCATACCACCCGTCGGCTAATGGCATGGTGGAACGCTTACACCGGCAGCTCAAAGCGGCTATCATGGCACGAGACGGACGCCTTCACTGGGTGGACCATTTGCCTCTTGTCCTGCTCGGTATCCGGTCCACATACAAACAAGACCTGAACTGCACCTCCGCAGAGTTGGTGTATGGTGCACCACTTCGTTTACCCGGAGAATTCTTCGAAGCACCGAAGACTTCTGCATCACTCCCATCTCGGACATACTTGGAAAACTTGAGGTAGATCTTCCAACGGCTACAACCAACAACACCTCGTCTGCCAAGCTCCCAGAGAGTTTTTGTAAGCCAAGATCTAACAACATGCACGCACGTTTTCCTGCGAAAGGAGGGCCTCAAGAGGAGTTTGAGACCGCCTTACGACGGGCCATTCAAGGTTATTGACCGTACGGCAAAAGCGATGACCCTCGATTCGCACGGTCGAACAGAGATCGTTGCCATGGACCGCATAAAGCCAGCCTTCCTGGATGATAATCCTGTACCTCCGACTCCGATCATACAACAGGCAAACGCCCACGCGCCTACAAATTTGCCACCCGTCACTAAGCGTGTCTCATGGAACATCTGACTCTGCCCCATGAGCGACACACTTTGCTCCATGTTGCTAGGGGGGAGCCCAGTAGCGGCCCCGTGCTAAACACTTCGTTGTTTTTTTATTTTCTTTTGTTTAGCTCGCAGCACCATCGCCATGCACAAAAGCTAGTGTGGTCGCGAGCGCGCGTGATTAAAGACATTCGATCCGAGACATCGAAGTCGCCTGACGTAGTTTCTACAAATGGGAAAAGGTGCTGAACGAGCGGAATTTTGTTTCCGCTCTGTTCAGCTCCCTTCCTGCCAGGATGAGAGCCGTCGTTGATGACGTCGATGCTCGAGGCGAAATGACATCGTACTAATGCTCTGTTATTTTCTCTTTTTTTAATTTGATTGCCAAGAGAAGTAAAAATGCAACCTCCTACTGACATTTTTGTGAAAGCCAGCGTTGATTCTATCCAGAAAGGACAGTGGGAGTCTTCAAATGTTCTCTCTTTTTTTTTTAAAAACAGATTTGGTTGTGTTTAGAAAGGACACATTAGGAGCACTCTACTAATAAGCCTGTCGAGCCCATGGCCCACGGCAGAACAGATGTTTTCACGTGTTAGGGCCACGTGTTCAAAGAATAAAAGCATTGTGTCTCACTGAAGACTTCCGGGCAAATGAACTCTATTGAAGCTGTCCAGGGCAAACACAATTCGCGTAGGAAGCGCGGGCGTCCGCCGGAGCACGCAATGTTGTGCGGCAAACGACAACAAGAGCGGCCGCCAACGCAAACACGGGTCGCATAGGAGGCGACAGAGAGAGCGGCCGCCAGCGCACGCACGAGTCGCATAGAAGGCGACAGCACGAGCGGCCGCCAGCGCACACACGAGTCGCATAGCAGACGACAGCACGAGCAGCCGCCAGCGCGCGCATAGCAGACGACAAACGGAGGTTAACAGTCAAAGCGAGAACAGCGACAGGATTTTTATACGCATGCGCAAAACTTAACAACGGCGCCGCAGGGCGGCGCCTCAGGTAGCGGCGGCAAGCGGAGGCGCGTTCACGCTCATATTGTTTCCGATAGTACTTCTCAAATTTGAGGTGGACTCGGGAGCAGCGTTTTCGTTGATCAGCGAACAAACGTTCCGAACAGCGTGACAAGGAGACCTCCGGAATTTACAGACGATAACATCACTCTGCATACCTGGTCTGAGGAAGGCGTTGAATCTCTTGGAACAATTCACGTCATTGTCCAGTTCAAGAAACTGAAAGTGAACTTTCCTTTTCCTGTGATGAATCATCCTGGATGAAACCTTCTTGGGCGGATTTGGTTTCCAGCCCTGGGAATAGATCATATGCAAAAAGAAGCGCCATCTAGTGTAGTCATGATCAATGATAATATTTCCTTCATATTGGGGGGTTCCCGTACCGACGATTTCGCCCGAAAAACAATAGTCCCGGCAAAGTGTAAGTCGTAGAACTAAAATATGATCACCTGCTGCAAGTCCAGTACGAACCCTTCACAGGACGTCTTCGAGAAATACCGTTCATTGACCTGGATGGCCCAGTTCGCTGCTTGAGTGACGAGACTTACGACCTCGTTGCTGACAATTCCTTTTCCTGAATTTGGCGGCCGTCTTTCTTTTCTTCTTTGATCCGAAACTAACCAGCAACCCATTGAGTGTACAAATAAGCTGCCCTAATATCATGAAAACCGAGTTAAATGCAGATGCGCCTCGTCCACAACTGGAAGATGTGATAAACCCCCCAATATGGCGGCTCCTCATGGCATGATGATGATAGCTGGCAAGGATTTCGCATATGGCCTATTGGGTTCAGCGGCGTGCACCAGGTGGTGTTTCATTTCATTCATTTCATTTTATTACCTTAAAGACCCCGTTAGGGGTATTACATAAGGGGTGGGGTTACACATAAAAGCATTTTTAACAGACATTCATGTCGGAAGGTGGTTGACGACAGTCTCCATGAATACGGATGGACATGTGATGGCGGCGACGTGGTGGGGAAGGCCGTTTCAGTCTGCTGCTGCTTGAGAAAAAAAGGAGGCTAAAAAAGTAGTAGTGCGGGCACGTGGGAGCGTCACTTGAAGTGGATGACCAATGCGCGGAGATATGCGTGATGGAGGGACAATGTAAGGTGCATTGTTGAGCGAGCTGTAGTAAAACTTGTGAAAGAGGGAGAGGCTGGAAGTGCGACGGCGAAGAGAAAGAGGTGTCAGGCCGGATTCTGCTTTTAAAGATGAAACGCTGATATCGTATGAGTAGGCAAAATGAATGAACCTTGTGGATCGATTTTGAACAGATTCAAGTTCATTACTAATATATGCTTGGTGAGGGTTCCAGATGGCAGATGCGTATTCGAGTTTTGATCTAACAAGTGATTTGTACGCAAGTAAACGTACGTGCTTTGGGGCATGCCGTAGAATACGTTTAAGAAATCCAAGGACTCTGTTTGCAGCTGATATGACGTTGGTAGTATGCGCGCGCCAAGATAGATCGTTCGATAGTGTTACACCTAGGTATTTAAATGATTGTACAGATTCGACGGTACCGCTAGCAATTGTATAGGGAAAAAGAAAGGGGTTACGGCGACGATGGAATGATACAAGTTTGCATTTGCTGGGATTAAGGGTCATTTGCCAACAGTCGCACCATTCTTGCACATGGTTAAGGCTGCGGTCCCACGGCAGCCATCTTGAACAAGGCGTTAGTTCAACCAATAGATGGCGACACGCACCCGTGGGGTGGCCGAAACCTTGGTTCACGGTGGGATGGCTCGAGCACCATCACGTTCCCCTCGTGGCCTTGCTCGCGCCGCTGCCAGCTGTGCTCAGCTGGCTCAATAGCGTGGCCCAGCAAACGCATGTATGCGAGAATGTCAGGCTGGGTATACATCGGTTCGGCGGTTGCCACGGCCTTTCGCAATGGTGCCAATATTCTTTCAATGAAAACTTCTGCATTAATGCACGCTCAGTAGACTCAATCTTCCAAGACACCGGTGGAAGCGGACATCAAGTAAACTGCTTCGCAATTTACGGTACTTACTTCACCATTATAATGACGACCGAAAAGTGACATAACGAAATATTGTGTTTCATGGGATCCGGAAGATCTTGTAAAGGTTGTTACATTATAGTTCCCAGAAGACAAACGCCGTTGCAATATTTTCGGAAGTACCGATATAATGTTGTAAGTACAGCTTAGGAGGAGTATGATGAAAACCATCAGAATAAATAGGAAGACGTTTATTTGCAATGAAGACGCTATGAATGAACGGCGTTTAGCGACGGCAAGTTATGAGCGTTCGGGAATTTATAAGTTCAGGTGATTGCTAACTATGGACATGCGGACAATGACGACCTGTTTTGTCGGGAGATAGAGTAGCGGTGATGACCTGATATCGGACGACTCGTGGCAGACGAACAAGCAAGTTTCTTTTCAGCGAATGGTAAGCGTCCAGTGTCAAGCACAGCACGTGGCTACCGACGTTGTCGACGTTTCGAACACTTACCACTTTCGACAAAAGTGCTGGCACCTGGGCTAACTTTGTGGAAAGAGTCAAAGGCTTCCTCGAGTCCAGCGCCATCATGAACTGTAACTGAAAACGATCCACTATTCAGTCTGTGGGTGGCGAAACATATCCGCATCTGCGGAGTCATGGTCGATGCGTACTCTAAGGGGTTGGAAGTTTACACGATGCCTGCCACAACGTAAAAGCGCGTCATTGACGTTTTACGCTCTCTTTTCCCTACTTTTGCCCTACCGAAAATACTTTTCTCTGATAACGCGACAAATCTTGCTTCAAATAAAATAAACAAGTTTTTGAGAAAAAAAAAAAACCAAAAAGACCGGTATCAGGCATCACATTAGTGCACCATACCATCCTGCAACTAACGGTCAAGCAGAACAGATGGTGTGCGAAACGAAAAAAGCCCTCTTGAAGCTTGCGGAAGTAAGTGAAGAATCGCCAGGGTCTTGTTCCAGCACCACGCGACGGTCTCATCTTACACGGTAAAAACACCCGCCGAAGCAATGTTCAGCGGACGAAGAGCCACACCCCTCGATCTCATATGATACTATGGCCATGAATGAAGATCGAGAGATCCCCAGATCGGGAGTAATGGCAGATTATTCGGTCGGACAACTCGTCTACGTGAGGAATTTCAGCGGAAGACGGACCTTCCATGTAAAACTTGAGTAGAAAAGGCTCTATGTTGGTTGACAAGAAGGTGTCATCCCTCTGAATACGTTGGATATCAATGCCCTTGAGTGTAAATATAACGAAATCACAAAACTCTCTTTGTGTATTGTGTAACTGCCCTTGTATTTGGTAGTAGAGGCTATGGTGGTGATTTGGACCTTTCACGCCAGGCTCCTTTTTCTTATTTTTCGCCTCATACTCCTTTGCGGTTTCAGTAGGCTTCAAGAATCTTTTGGAACGGGGACACTTTACGTCCATGAGGCCATTTGTTCCAAGTAGTCAATCAGAGAATGCTGCTAGAAATCAGTCCTTCATATTAACGAATAAGCCGCACTTCTGCACATTGCAGTTTTCCTGTTCCACGTACAGTTGTAAAGCAGCATCCTCATTGATTCTACCATATTCTGTTGCGGGTGAAGAAAGGTCTTTGGGTACACGATACTTGAAACAAGTCTGGCACTGTACGTTGTGGTTCGACACCCACTAATATCGTAGTCCTTATAGAGCCTCATAATTTAATCATTACCTCGTCACCTCATATTGCTCTTCATCAACAGTAAGTACAATAGGCTACCGCCATATTACAATCCAAGAATTGAAAAATTGAGTCCTTCAATCCTTCAATATGTTTATTATTTATATAATGTTATTACGTTACATTACCTCGAGACGATCGACGTCCATCGTCGATCTTCAAATACTTATATAAGGGGGGGGGGGGGGGGGGGGCGATTGGTGGCCGAGTGCATGTCTAGCGCACTCCAGCTCGGAGCACGTGGAGCGAAAGCTCGCGCTGCAGAACCCACCCCGCCCCTGCCCGTTTCGATGTGGAAGAGCATCATACCGGCGTGCGGTCGTGTATCACTACTGCGTGGTGCACGTTAAAGACCCCAGGTTTGCGGTTGTACCGCACTGGCTAAATTGCTCATCTACACCTGAGACACACGCCCACTAAGGCAGACTAACTTCCGGCTGTATAAACATACACACAACAATTTGCAATTAGACGCACAATCACAAAGAACACAGCGTGCCGCCTCTTTTCTTTGGACAGTCTTTTTTTAACCAGCGCAAGCTCGCGCGTTCTCTTTTTGAGACGGTTAGAACTAACGTTGATTAGAACAGTCGCACATAAAACCCGCGTTTCTCCTACCCGGCCGCTTCCTCCTCTCATTATGTGTGGGTGGTTAAAACTAAATAAGCTATAATAATGGTGTATTATTCATATTAGTTTCAGTTTCAGTCAGGGGAAAGGAGGTTCGCGGGAAGTAGGGCCAATAAATGAGCTGCGCTTAGAGTATCGGCACTCTCTTCCCCGACAGTGTTGTGGGCGCCGCCATTTTGGTGCTTTTGCAAAGCAGGCGCAACTGCCGATCGTCATGATTCAAAATTGCGACTTCCTCAGCATTAGATTCGGTGTTAGGAAGCTCATGTAATATTGCTTTGCTTTGTCGCAAACTGTTTAAAGTGGAAGGACGGAAAAGCGTTTCTTGTGATTTCAGATACAGCTTCAAATAACTGGCAACCATGATATTAAGCCACAATATGGCCAAGTGTCGCTACTCTGAAGCATAGCTTATTTAATGACACTATTCATGCCCTTGTTCAAGAAGCTTGTAATACCTGGAGGGGCCATGACGTGAGCCCCGTGGATTCCACAAGCCACTACCTTTTGACACCTGCCTCTTCCTCATTGTTCCCGCTAGTGCCAGTAAATTAGCTACGCTTCAGAGTAACGACACTTGGCCATATTGTGGCTTAAAATCATGGTTGCCAGTTATCTGAAGCTTTATCTAAAATCACAGGAAACGCCGCGTCCTCCACGAATGTTTAAACAACCCGCGACAGAGCATAGCAATATTGTATCAGCTTCCTAGCACCGCATCTAGTGCAGAGGAAGTCGCACTTTTGGATCATGACGATCGGCAGTTGCGTTTGCTCTGCACAAGACCCAAAATGGCGGCGCCCAAAACAATTTTGAGGAACGGAGTGCCGATACTTTAAGCGCAGCTCATTTAGTGACTCTAGGCATGAAGTGAACTCGGGTGTATTCTTTCCCTCTTCGTCTTTATCGTTTATTGATTTCAATTATATCGAATAATGAACACTTTATATCACGCTACGCTTGTGTAATTATTTGTCTCAGATTTATTAACCTGACCCAGTACTTAAACCGTTCATTTATCGATAGTAAATCTTCAAATATATTTTCTAAATGTGAAGGTAAAACGACACGGAGATTGATGATGATACAGACGCCAACGCCGCCCTCGAAAATTTTTTGAACTTAGAAATCAGCAGTTTTGTCTGCCATCCGCCAGGTAGCGCAACAAAACACCCAAACAGTTTTTAATTGTTTTTAAAATTAGCTAAGCTCTACAACTATCAAGAAACCAAAGCAAGATCATTGGGAAAATCTAATACATCGCAATGTATATCTATTCCATAAAATAAATGTTATTAGATGCCAATAAATCTGTTTGATGTCCAAAAGAGATGTGCGTCAAAAACAGGTAAGTTTGAAGGGCTCCCGGAGCGTTATGACTTTGAAAATAAAAAAAAGCCACCGTCCACCTCTTGGGCAACTATTGTAGTTCTAAATGTTATAAAAAATTTTACCATAGTTTAATTATTTAATCAGCGACATTTGAACTACCATGACTCGAAGCACAAAAAAGTGCTATGTTTGATATAGAATATCTAAACAAAAACATATTACACAACAATAAATTTTTTTCTGCATATTACCAATTAAAAGCACTACATCTGTAGCTAATTTCATTGCCCTAGCGCTTGTCATTAAAAACATATTTTTGCTGAAAAATGTAAATTTTAGGGCAATATTTGGAGAGCTGAAAAAAACAAAGTAGTGCAAATACCAAAAAAGTATACCGTTACATTCTGCTCCGACATCATCTTAACAAAACTGCTCTATTGGAACCGTGTTATCTTTAATGAATCGTTCATAAAACATGAACCAGCGGAGCAAGTGAGGGTCCGCGCCATCATATTCGCAACGCTACAAATGCGCATGAACAGTATAAACCAATACATACATAATATCAATCCCACAAAACAGTATTTAAAAGGAGATGAGTAATGACCTGCCAAAAAGTACCTAAACTGCCACATTCAGTGGGACCGTGGCCTTAAGGTCATTCTGCAGGCATGTCTGGTCAGAGGCGTTAGTGATTGTACGATAAATAACACAGTCATCCGCAAACATACGAATCTGGCATGACAGATGCGATGGTAAGTCATTTATGTATATTAAGAACAGGAGGGGGCCGAGGACAGATCCTTGTGGGACGCCTGATGTTACTGGGAGAGGATTAGATGAGTGGTTGTTAACAAAGACAAACTGAGAGCGATTAGACAGAAATTCCTTGAGCCATTGAACAATAGCAGTGTTTAGATTTAATTGGGAAAGTTTTAGTAGGACGCGCTGATGCGGTACTTTGTCGAATGCTTTGGCAAAATCTAAAAAAAACCGTGTCAGTTTGAAGGTTATCGTCAAGATTAGAATGCAAGTCATTAACGAAGAGTGCAAGTTGAGTTTCGCAAGAGACGCCCTTACGAAACCCGTGCTGGGAGGGGTGGAAAAAGTCGATAGAGTCTAGGAAATTAATTATTTGAGTGTAGATGACGTGTTCCATGGCTTTGCAGGGGACGCTTGTTAAAGGGATACTTCAATGAAATTTGAAATATTCCCGTCATGTTCAAAAATAGGTTGAATATGATCCACAATATCCGTAAATGACAATTGCACGTTTGTATTTTGATCCTGGTGGCTGTATTTTTTGTTATAAACGGCCCACTCTGGCAAGCGCTCGGAGAAGGCCCAGCTTAGAGCACGTGACATCCAACGCAATCGTGACGTAGGTCGTCTCGAGACGAGCAAAGCTACGGCGAGGCTGACGCCGAGAGGATGGCCTAGTCTAGTGTCACTATATGTGGCTCTAGCCTAGTCGTTCCAGCCACCGAAGCGGCTGCTATTGTACAAATTTTGAGTGACGGGTTAATCTTCTATAATCTTGTAGGGGGACAATAGCGACTTCTGCGACACACAAAAGGGATTCTCGGGAAGAGGGGAGTTCCTCCTTCCCCCCTTCTCTCGTCGTGGCCGGAGGCGAGACAACCTCCGTCACTAGCTATCAAGGTTCCTAGACGAGCATTACAAACGAGGCGTTAGCGACATCCACCAGGTGCTCTTTGCTAATCGTTTAATTCGTTTTAAAATTCCTTTTCGATACTTTTTTAACAAGATATTGGTATGTTCCATGTGATACTGCTCTTTTGAACAGATATAGACCAAAAAATGAGCGCCGAAATTTTGTTGTAGTATCCCTTTAAAGGGCCTCTGACACGCCAAAAAAAATATTTTTTTTTCACGCTAAACGTTGCAATGGCATATCAGGACATTACAAAAAAATTGTTTCACTATAGAGTTCCGTAGTTTTTTTTATAAAAAATAGAAATACGAAGCCCAATTCAAAGTTCCCGCCGTGCACTGTGACGTAACAGTGTACCGCGAGGTGTCGGGGCGGTCAGAAAGGAGGCATCGAGCTACGTCACTAAAAGTGGGTTAACCGGAAGTCGCGTGAGTTTCACTCCTCGTGCTCTCCGCGACCGTGCCTAAGACTTTTTTTATTTTTATTATTCTGCTCTTCGTACGAGCGATCGTAGAAAACGAAGTTTCAGTTCCACTAGCTCTTTATCTCTGCACCGTTGGTTAGTTTGCGTGCTGTAAAATTTGAGGACGAAGAGTCAGTGGATCGACGTGATGGTGGTCAATGATGAAAGCGTTGCGAGTACAAGCCAGTGTACGTGTGCATGCCGTCAGTCCGATAATACAGGGCTATACTGGGCGCAACACAAGCTATCAAGTTTTGAAAAAAAAAATTAGAACGCTCGCAGAAATTAGGATTGCTAGCATACGACACGCCCGATCGCATTGCTGAAGGTAGAGACACCGAGGTCGTTGAATCATCGGATACTCTCCAGGCTGTAGATGCCTGCCGTCTAAAGAATACGAACTGGTGAGTGTACCAAGTACAAGTAAACGTCGAGCACAAAGTACGTATTTTGTGTAGAACATGAGTAGAACTTGTTTGCTGGGTGCTCATGCGGCCGATGTATGTCTCTCAGAAATGCATGCAGTGTGATCTCTTCTTCAGTTGCAGAAATACCGGGACAGTCCCTCACACAGCACCTTCTAGGCATTGTAGTTGATCACGTCAATTCACTGACTCCGCTTCTTCTACCTTTGCAGCAACATTAAGCGATGAAAAGCAAATAAAAGAAACCTTGTCTGCTTGGATCGCTCGTGGAGGTGCGGAGAATAACAAAAATATTAAAAAAATATTACACGCGCTCGCGGTAAGCACGAGGAGGGATACAACTCACGTGACTTCCGGCGATGCCTCCCTTCTGACCGCCCCGACACCTTGCGGTACACTGTTACGTAACAGTGCACGGCGGGAACTTTGAATTGGGCCTCGTATTCCTATTTTTTATAAAAAAAACTGCGCAACTCTATAGTGAAACAATTTTTTTGTATTGTCCTGATATGCCATTGCAACGTTTAGCATGAAAAAAAATATTTTTTTTTGGCGTGTCAGAGGCCCTTTAAAGAGATGGGACGGTAATTTAGTGGGGAGTCCTTGTTACCCAATTTGTAGACTGGAACGACCCTTCCCACCTTCCAGTCGTCCGGTAAGATGCCTGTAGAAAGTGATTGTGAGAACAACATGGTCATGTACACAGCAGATATACGTTTGGTATTTTTTAAAAGTTTTGAGTTAATTCCGTGAACGCCGGCTGACGATGAGAGTTTGATATTTTCAATTAATGATGAGATGCCATCTACAGAAAATGTGAGAGCCGGCATAGTAGATACTGCGTTAGAAGGTATTAAAGAGGGAGGGACATCGGTTTCTTCGGTAAACACGGAAAAGGAGGCCGAGTTAAAAGCACTGGCGCACTCAGTGTCAATGACAATTTCGCCCGCTCCGTTCGTCAGACTAATGATGCGCGTCTCTTGGGAATTTATAACTTGCCAAAATTTTTTAGGATTGTTAATTAAGATCTTTGGTAAGTCATCATAAAAAAGGAATGTTTTGCGTTACGTATAGATAGCAGATAGACGTCTTCAGCTGCGTAGTATTTTTCCCATGCGCAGGGGTTTCCATTCCGCTTGGCCGACCGGAAAAGACGTTTTTTTTTTGTTACCTAGTTTTTTTAAAGACTTTGTAAACTAGGGTTTCTGTCGATTCTCACGGAACGTAATTATTGGGATGAATTTATTTGCAAGTTCATTTAATTTATTTCTGAACATTATCCAGTTTGTATTAATAGATCGATTAAAAAATGATGCTTCAAAAATTGGAAGGAAGGCGTTTAGCTCCCTGTTTATTACTTCATAATTTCCCTTATCATAAAGACGAATTCTTTTATCGCGTGTTTGGCGTCGTACCGGGCAAAAGTTGAAGGTAGCATGAATTACTTTGTGGTCGCTGATTTCGCGGAGATAAGCAACCGATGATAGGCTGTCGGGATGACTGGTTAGTATTAGATCTAAGATGTTTGCAGGATCCCGTGAAACACGTGTGGGTTCGGATACTAGTTGAACAAGGTTAAAATCAAGACATACGTTAATAAAATCTTTTGCGGCTTCGTTGCCTATAGCTGAGGGGACCTGGTTGCTCCAGTCTATTTGCGGGTAGTTAAAGTCTCCAAAGAGAAGGACATGTGCATTCGGGTATGTTGAGGCAAATTCACTAAAGATGTCATTAAGTTTACGAGAAAAGTCAGGAGAATTAGTGGGAGGCCTGTAGCAGACTCCCAAAAGAACTGTCTGAGGTGAAGCGCGACATATGGGCCATAGAATTTCAAGGTCGGATGTAATGTTAGCAATAGAACATGACAACTGCTGGTGTGCGGCGATGAGAACACCTCCTCCTCGCGTGGCTTGGCGGTCATTTCTATAAAGGCGGAAGTCCGGCAAATCGGCCAGAACTTCAGCATCAGTGACTTCTTTAGACAGCCAGGTTTCGGTTAATATCAACAAATTACTACCGGAGGAGAACACGAGATTAGACACAATTTCTCGTTTCGGGAGAAAACTACGCGCGTTGGTGAAGATTACAGAAAATGAAAGATTAGTTTCGGTAGAAATCCTAGAGGGGGCTGTTATTTCCTTCTGACGGGGCAATTGCTATGCTGTTTCCTTCACAGTCTGTGATGGTTCATCAAAAACATAACGTTTCGGGCCCATCAGTAGTGTTTTAAACCGTAAAGAAAATGGCGTATTTTTGCTTTTTGCAAACGCAAGTAGGTGTTTGCGAGCATTTTGGACGGGCCGAGAAAATCTTCGCCAACACTGAAACTTGTTCCTTTGAACTTGCGGCCATTAGATAGTATGGTGTCTTTTGTTTTATAGAACGTGAATTTAACGATTACTGGGCGAGGGCGGTCAGATGTATGATGTCCAAGACGATGTGCACGCTCTATTTCTTTTGGGTCTATGGTTATGTTCAAGTGATCATGACAGTGCCGAATGACGAGTTGTTCAGATTGGGCAAACGTTTCTGGTTCATTGGAGTTAGGGATGCCATAGAAAATGAGGTTGTTGCGTCGAGAATGATTTTCGGCATCGTCGAAGCGCGCCTCCAGGCCACAGACAAAACGGGCCGTCTGAGCCGTCTCGATTTTTACGTTTTCTAACTCGGTGCGCACGGGGGCGAGATTTTGATAATGGTTTTCGAGCGCAGTCATGCGCCCGCTCAAATCTGATATGGCTTTATCTGTTGTTAAAAGCTGGGTTTTAAGGTCTTGTACCTCTGCAAGTAATTTCGATTGACCGGTGGATAGTTTTTTTTAGCTCGTCTAGTGTGGCTTTTGTATCAGGACCAGGATTAGTTTCGATGTCACCCGATTGCAACAGCAAGGAACGGATGGCATGGAAGCACTCAATCGAAATAACAACGCAACACTGCGGGCTCGGCAGCTGTATCAAAAAGTAATTACTTGTTTTTTTAGAGAAAAGAATGTACGGTTTACTAACCTGCACGAAAAAGTTGAACGGATTAGTGGTCTGCGTTGTGGCACAACCACCTAGCCCACAGAGCGATATCGGCTGCGTTGGCTGGTTTATAGCGGGCGGGTAAGTGGCTGTTGATGACGATGGGGCCCTCCACACTTGGCCGAGGATCAACTGCTTGAGTGACGAGTCTGCCGGACGTGACAAGGCGTTGGTGATAGCCGGATGGTAGCCACTTGCTTGATTTTCGTTGCTCCAGATAGTGCATGCTGCCGTGCCGTCCGACGAAGCCAGCACCGGGAGCAAAGCGCGGAGGAGAACGAAGGAGAACATCTGCACGAAAAAGTTGAACGGATTAGTGGTCTGCGTTGTGGCACAGCCACCGAGCCCACAGAGCGATATCGGCTGCGTTGACTGGTTTATAGCTGGCGGGTAAGTGGCTGTTGATGACGATGGGGCCCTCCACACTTGGCCGAGGATCAATTGCTTGAGTGACGAGTCTGCCGGACGTGACAAGGCGTTGGTGATAGCCGGATGGTAGCCACTTGCTTGATTTTCGTTGCTCCAGATAGTGCATGCTGCCGTGCCGTCCGACGAGGCCAGCACCGGGAGCAAAGCGCGGAGGAGAACGAAGGAGAACATCTGCACGAAAAAGTTGAACGGATTAGTGGTCTGCGTTGTGGCACAGCCACCGAGCCCACCCTTGCGTTGTGGTGGCTGTCAGGCTGTCGCGTTAAACGACAGCCTGACAGCCACCATCGAAAGGTACGGGTCAGTCTTTAACAGGAACCTGAACGGCTACAACGGGCCAGCGGTAAGCCTTGAACTGGAAGACAACGCGTCACCCAAATTCCTAGGAGCTCGCACTGTGCTATTCGCCTTCAAACCAGAGGTGGACGCCGAGCTGCAACGTCTCACTGAACAAGGCACCCTTGAAAAGACTCACCACTCAAACTAGGCAACACCAGTTCTAGTAGTGAGAAGGTAAAACGGTAGCATCAAACTTTGTGGTAACTACCGCCGGACCGTCAACGCTGTGACGCTCAAAGCGTCATATCCACTGCCCACATTGACAGAGGTGCTCGCAAAGCTGCTGGGAGGGAGACTTTCCTCCACTATCGAACTGGCTCAAACGTACCAGCAGTTACGAGTCACCGAGAACATAGCTGATGTTCTTATTATCAACACGATAAAGGGTTTTTATCGCCTCAAACTGCTTCCTTTCGGCGTCTCGGCAGCACCAGCCATTTTCCAGAAATGCATGAAGACAACACTTCAAGGGATTCCAGGGGTCAGCTTGTATCTGGACGACATTATTGTCAGCGGTGCCACAACCGCGGAACACGCCCAGCGTCTCAAATTTGTCCTGCCAAGACTCCAAGAAGCTGGCCTGCGAGCAAACCAGGATAAGTGCCTATTTGGCGTTCCTGAGGTGACATACCTGGGCCACACCTCGATGCAGTTGGTGTTCATCAAGCCAACGACACGATCAAAACGCTCAGGGAGTTGCCAGAACCAACGTCGAAAGCCCCGCTGCAGTCCTCCCCGGAATGCTGGCATTCTACGACAAGTTCTTAGAAAGCCAAGCGACTGTAGCCTGCGATCTGTACAGAATACTGGTCAAGAACACCCCCTGGCACTGGCAAGAGCGCCATGCTCTCGCATTTCGGCAGTTGAAAGGGCTGGTACTTTGCAAGACAACATTGGCTCACTACGATGAGTCAAAAGCACTGCTTCTGTCTTGTGATGCGTCACCATATGGCTTCGGCGCAGTTCTTTGGGCAGATCGACCACGAGGACAGGGAAGCGCCAATCGCATTCGCGTCAAGAACTCTAGGAGATGCCAACAAATATTACTCACAGCTTGATCGAGAAGGATTAGCTGTAGTGTTTGGGGCGATGCACTTTCACCAACACATTGCTGCACGAAGCGTTGGTATTGTCACCGATCACCAACTACTGCTCGGCATCTTGGGACCGCAGAAGCCGGTACCACAAGTTTATTTACCCCGAATGTGGCGGCGATAGTGCGTCAAACTATCGGCGTACGATTACAAACTCGTGTACAGGCCTGGAAAACGACACCGGAACGCGGACGTTCAAGGCCGTCTGCCCCTACCTGGCAGGGACGACGAGCTGTGCTCACCAGGAGACATCCTGATGCTTGAAGCTTTGACAAGTTCTCCGCTGACAGCAGAGGAGATAGCAGCCGTGACATGCGCGAATCCAATTTTGTCCCGCGTCTACGAGGCTGTGCAACAAGGCAAGCTTCATAAGCTCACGGAAAAAGACATTACCGCGTACAAAAAAAAATTAAAAAAAACGCAGAGATGTCTACTCAAAGATGATGTACCAAGGTGGTTATACCAGCCTTGGCACGTCCTGAAGCTATGAGCTTAGTGCATGCTGGACACAAAGGAATTGTGGCCTTGAAGTCTTCTGCTTGCAGCTATGTGTGGTGGCCTGCCATCGACCGCGACATAGAGGAAACTGTTAGCAGCTGCCCTATCTGCCAGGAGTCCAGGAAGATACCAAGCAAGGCACCGCTTCGTACGTGGGATCACGGTTCACTTCCTTGGGACACGATATTTTTGGACTTTGCAGGCCCTCTGGAACGAAACATGTTCCTTGTCGTTGTAGACGCCTACACGAAATGGCTGGAAGTTCGAAGTGAGGCGGTCATCAAAAACTCCGAGGTATGTTCGCAACTTTTCGACTGCCTCGCAAGATTGTTTTCGACAATAGAAGCGTCATTGTATCCAAAAAAATACTGAACTTTTATGAAAAGAATGGCGTGAAGTTTGTTACCAGCGCTCCGTACCATACAGCAAGAAATGCCCAAGTTAAGCGCATGGTTTACGAACTAAAGCAAACATTGACAAGAGAGAAAACGGGGTTGCTGTCACTGAGAATTTGGAAATTCCTGTACAAACAACACAACTCAGTTTGCAGCTCAACAGGAAAAACACCAGCATTCTTGATGTTTAACAGGGAGCTTGCTACTAAAATCAGTAGACTCTTTCCTCATCCAGAAAGTAGTCACAAGGAACGAGCTACGGAAAAAAAAAAACACCGCCATCCAGGGCGTTCCAAGAAGGACAGGCAGTATATGTCCTAAACTTCAAAGGAACCCCCGAGTGGATCCAAGGAAAGTGAACCAAAAGACTTGGAGGTCGCTCCTGGTTGGTGGAGACAGCAACTGGATCAACCCGCCTTCACGTGGACCAAATCAGGCGTCGATTTACGACATCAACCCCATCAGCTGCGTGGTCTGTTCCTGCTCCTGTTTCGGACTCCCAACAGGATCACCCTACCGAAAGATCGTTATTCCAAGATAATTTTGAAACGACAACGAAACGCATGAGAGACGCCGGAAGCGGAAGAAGGGAGCAACCTCCAAGAAATAGGCACCCTCCAGAGCGCTATGAAAGCTACATCCGAGCGGGAAGAGGTGATATGTACCGGCGCCGCCGATACGTGGACTAAGCAGCCGATGCAGTTAGAGTTACTGTATAGGCTCCCTACGGGAGCCAGAGTTGCGAGTCTGTTTTCCACGCGCCGCCGCGCCGCTATTCGCCGAGATCCGATCACGTGAGGAGCCGGAGCAAGTGCCGTGCAGGAAAGTAGACGTTGCCCGTGCCCCGGCTTACGTTCCCCTGCTTTTGAGCGTGCCGTGCGCCTCGAACGCGCGGCGCCGCTATTCGCCGAATTCAGTGACGTGAGGAGCGGGGTCAACATGCCGTGCGGGAAAGACGGCGCTACAGGGATGAACGCGCAACTCTGGCTCTCGGAGGGCCTTTACAGGAACTCTAGATGCAGTTAAAGCCCCTTCATGTTTTAAAAGTAGCGCAAAGTGCTCCAATGCACGAAGCACGTGCAACGTGCCGTCCTTGGGAACATCGTGGCTTGGGAGCGCAGCACTGAGCTAGATTTCAGACGCCTTGTTCTTTCCAGAACTGGCGCGCGCCATGTTTCTCGTGCAGTTCTACAACAATGAATGGCGCTACTTTTCCCAGGCAGAGCCGTTTATTGAGAGAGTTTGGCCATACATTGGTTTGAATAGGCGAGCATCTTGGGCCAACCACAGGCCGCGAAACAGCCCCTAGCGGTGGTCGCGTGCTCTACATTTGTGCCACGACTATACTTCGTTTCACCTTATGTGCGAGCGAAGGCAAAACTGGAAGCGCGAGCACGGAAGCTCCGTGCGTTCAGGCTTTGCTCGAGCGCGCGAGCTGGGGAGAAATGCACAAAGCGCTGGTCTCGCGCTTCTAGCTTTGGCTTCGCTCGCAGGTAAAGTGAAACGAAGTATCATTTGAGCCGTGCCGAGCGGAACTCCGCGTCTCAAGACGCTCGCGCACCCCACCCTTTGCACTGCTTTCTTTCAGCCAGTCTCAGGACGCTGTTCTAGCAGTGCAGACAAAGGCATGGGCACGAGCGCGTGGCTTTGGAAAGTGCCTCCTATGCACGAGGTCTCGTACAAACAATAGCGTTTCGCTGAGCTAGGCTCACGCGCCTGTACCTTTGTCTTCACTGTCGACATTTGTGAGATGGAGTAGAGGTCTCCTGATTGGTAGACGCTGTGTCACAAATTTAGTTTACGCTCTAAGCGTGGGGGGAGTATTCGGCGCTGGCGGCGGCCTTTGCTCCGCCTATTGTCCGAACTCTCCTAATATACGGCTCTGTTCCCAGGATAGAGGGGCTTTAGATGCAGTGAGCCTCTTGACTATTAGCGGCGAGAAGTTTTGGTGGCGCCCTCCTGTGGTTCCCCCTTGTGACGTCATTACCTTGCAAACAACAAATTCGATGGTGTTTGTTATTAGCATGGTGGAAGCTTAAAATCATTGCGCTCTCAAAGAAACACTTCCAACACCGTCAAAATTAAAGTTCTTTCATTCCTCTTATTTCCGTCAATGATAAATCCCCTTTCCGACGTCATAGTCAGCGTTCGGCCAATCGTGGAAGACCGACCACAGCGACGCTTTCGGTCGCGCACGGGGCTAATAGACGTTTGCAAGCATGGCGTCCCGGCTGGTGCCCCATCCGTGCAAGCACGCGCAGCATGCACGTGAAGATAGCCTTGGCAGGCCTGGGATTCCACGTGCTTGCTCACACGAGGAAGAGCATGGCGGCCGCCACATGCCCTATTTGCAATCGTCTATATGCGGCGAGATGTTTTGGTGGCGCCCTCCTGTGGTTCCCCCTTGTGACGTCATTACCTTGCAAACAACAAGTTCGATGGTGTTTGTTATTAGCATGGTGGAAGCTTTAAATCATTGCGCTCTCAAAGGAACACTGCCAACACCGTCAAAATTAAAGTTCTTTCATTCCTCTTATTTCCGTCGATGATAAATCCCCTTTCCGACGTCATAGTCAGCGTTCGGCCAATCGTGGAAGGCCGACCACAGCGACGCTTTCGGTCGCACACGGGGCTAATAGCGTGTCAGCGGCAGCTCGGGTACTTGTTCCTAGACCGAGATGAACGCGCCGTCCACACTTTAAAGGGATGCTGAACCGAAATTTTGGGTGGAAATTCTTGGTCACAATGGCATACATAGCATGCCCTTTACTTCTAAATGACGTTGTTTTGAGCGAGACGGCGTATAAAATTGAATAAACACGAAAAATACAATTTTACGCGACCCCTGGTGAGCGTCGTGGAAAGCTCGCTTCGTGACGTGCGCATTCTCATTCACCTCAAAAGACAGACGGAGCCAAGCCAAGCCAGGCGCTAAGCCGGGTGGCGTTTGTTATTGTTAGTACCGCGCGGGCTCTGCCCCATATTTTGGATTTCCGCGACCTCGGCTGGTCGGCGTTCGGCATTGCCTTTTGCGATCTCTTTACTAGTATGGCGACGTATAAAATCGTCGGCAGCAGCAGTAGCAGCAGCCTCAGCAGCCTCAGCAGCCACAGCAGCAGCAGGAGCAGCAGAACAGCCGCCGAGCGAAGAATCATGGCGAGCACCAACGAACGGGCCTCTTTTTCTCGGCAACTTACTTATTTTGCTCTCTAGTGACGCTGTTTTAACCTTTGGAGCTACAGGCCTGTACTTCTGTTTTATAAGTAGTGCATTCGCTTGATCCTGACAAAGTTGCGCCAAACTCCCAGTATGGTCACCATTTTTGTTCACGGCGTGAGCAGTTTATCTTTGACTTCTCTATTCTTGGTGAGCTGATTCGAAATCGGGGTTACAGGTTCTTTAAAGAAATTTCTTGCATCCTGAAATATTGTTATTCACACACCTGCTAAACAACGACGCAACTTCGCTCCTTCACTAAATGGAGCGCCGTTGCTAGGCAACACTGAAAAATAATTTTTCTTCCTTGAAGAACAATTACATTATTAGAGATCTGTCTAGCTAAGCATGATTGATAAATTACTTGTACACGCAGTTCCAAATTTTTCTATGTTGGCGAGGAACGCTTTCACTACGATGACGCTCCCTAGCGATTTTGGCACGGCAGGTCCAGATCAACCCTTTCGCAATTTCATGGAAAAGATCGAAACGGCCACTGCCATGGCATCAGGCACTGATCAGCAAATCGCCTTGCAGGGGTTTGGCCGTCTGTTTGTTAGTATATGTTTGTGTCCTGCAACCAGTCAGGGAAGGCAGTGGCACTACTCGAGGCATCTCCGAGATGTTTTTCTGGTGAACTCTTAGGGTTTCCATCCGTGACATCATGACAAGGATTTTCCTCGCCGTGGCGTCAGAAGTTCTGACCCTGGCGACTTACCATCAGATGTGACAACCAAAATGGTGTTTTTAAACGGCATAGTTGGAAGCTAGGAGCCACTGCGTTTTCAAACCATCACCGGCGAAGTTCACATTCTGACAATGCTCTTTTGCCCGTGATTTGGCCAATCGTGGAAAGTAAAAACCCCCAATCTTGAGAAAACTGGCGCCATTAATTGTTCTGGAAAAGCTCAATACACGTGCCACGCGCCACCTCTGGGAAGGACGTGGCGTCTAAAATCTAGCTCTGTGCTGCGCTGTGCCGCCATGATTTTCCCAATGGCTGCACGTTGCACGTGCCTCGCACATCAACGCACCTTGCGCTCATTTTGAAACATGAATGCGCTTTAGTGGAAAGCCGACCACAGCAACGTTTTTGGTCGCAAACGTTGCTACTACACCATTCCAATATTTACCAAATCATAGCTTTGCCTACAATAGTCACACCTCAGCACGCGCAGGTTTGTATCATCAGAAAACGTACATATTGCGCGTCATACCCACTAAACTCGCGGACAACTTTCTTTGGCATTTCGAAAGTTAAGAGTGCGCGTGTACAGCGTTGATGGCAATAAGACTTTTGACAATCTGCCATAAGACTTTAATGCGCGCTCCGCTTCACTCTCGAGCTTTCTTCCTTTGGTAACACTTCGTCGCACGTGCAGCCGAAGCCCGGTGAAAGGCAACAAGCGCGTGCTGGAGGCGGAGCTTCCACTGAATTCTTCGCCTGTCATCGACTATTGGTGACGTGAGCGTTCGATAGCGTCGCTGTGGTTGGCCTTCGACCAGAGCCTTCGACGATTGACCTAATGCTGACTATGAAGTCAGCAAAGGATTTCTCATTGACTGAAATAAGACTAATGTAAGAACTTCAATTTTGACGGTGTTTGGAGCGTTGCTTTCAGAGCGCAATGGTTTCAAGCTTCCACTATGCTTATTACAAACACCATCTAACTTGTTGTTCGCAAGGTAATGACGTCAGGAGAGGTAACGATAGAAGGGCGCCACCAAAACATCTCGCCGCTAATTGGGGACGAGATCGAACACTCACGCCCAAAGCGGTAGGCTTCGGCTGTATGGACGGCAAACCGAATAGACCGATCTCACCAGCTAGAGTGAGTACGCCACCGCTGCCGACATGCATCGTGGGAGCTGTAGTCTTTCTGCACGCGCAACAACCCTGCTGGAGGTCTGCGCGAGCAGAGCACGAGACGGCATGAGCTTTCTCGTGAACTGGCGTCTGCCTCCTACGAACTACAGTTATGGCGGCGTCACGCATGCGTGGAACGCTTGGTGAGTTCGGTCCATTGTTTGGTTTGTTTTTGGTCGGAGGCATAAAGCAGAGCCGTTTATTGAGAGAGTTCGGCCATACATTGGTTTGAATAGGCGAGCATCTCGGGCCAACCACAGGCCGCGAAACAGCCCCTAGCGGTGGTCGCGTGCTCTAAATTTGTGCCACGACTATACTTCGTTTCACCTTATGTGCGAGCGAAGGCAAAACTGGAAGCGCGAGCTCGGAAGCTCCGTGCGTTCAGGCTTTGCTCGAGCGCGCGAGCGGGGGAGAAATGCAAAAAGCGCTGGTCTCGCGCTTCTAGCTTTGGCTTCGCTCGCAGGTAAAGTGAAACGAAGTATAATTTGAGCCATGCCGAGCGGAACTCCGCGTCTCAAGACGCTCGCGCACCCCACCCTTTGCACTGCTTTCTTTCAGCCAGTCTCAGGACGCTGTTCTAGCAGTGCAGACAAAGGCATGGGCACGAGCGCGTCGCTTTGGAAAGTGCCTCCTATGCACGAGGTCTCGTACAAACAATAGCGTTTCGCTGAGCTAGGCTCACGCGCCAGTGCCTTTGTCTTCACTGTCGACATTTGTGAGATGGAGTAGAGGTCTCCTGATTGGTCGACGCTGTGTCACAAATTTAGTTTACGCTCTAAGCGTGGGGGGAATATTCGGCGCTGGCGGCGGCCTTTGCTCCGCCTATTGTCCAAACTCTCCTAATATACGGCTCTGGCATAAAGAGGAGGATTCGAAGGCCGCTCCTCGTGCGACCAAAGCACTGGTCAAAGCGACGCGCTCGTGCCCAGATCGTGCAAGGCGAAGATAAATTGTTTTGTTGCCGTGTTGGTAAACACCGGGCTGGGGGGACAACAAGCTCGATAAAACGCCCCGATAGTTTTATGTCCTGCCCAATGCACAATTCCGATATTTATAAGTCCTTAGCCCAGCGTGTGATCTCCTCAGCCCAGCATGCGCTTGTTCGTCGCTTCGCAAAGGGATCAAATCTCGCTCCATACGCACGAACATTGAAAATGAAACCGGCCCGGGGTCCTTTTTTTTAATGTAGCCGCGACTGGGGCTTTATGCGTGCAAGCACTTGCAGCGTGCGCGTGAGCGTACTCGTAGCTTTCTTTTTTTTCCCGACGCGCCATTTTGCAGTCATTGATAAATTGGGAGCAGCTGCACAGGCTTGCGTATGACGCACTACTACAAGCTGGTACTGGCAGGTAACTAAAGAACTGCTGCACGATGGTGCAAATGCATTCGGTTACAAGGGGAATATATCAAGAAAGTGGTCATATCTACCTGCCTCTAAGTTGCCAATATCGGCAGCGAAAAAACAAGATCATTATGAAACACCCCTCGTGAAACACTAATAATGCACTTTGAATTATGTCTACAATAAATATTGCATACATTAGGTTGCATTAAAAAAAAAACCAGAGACAACCTGAAAAAAAGAGTTAAACTACAGGCCGTGTTGTTCGTACCCTTTTTGTTCACTCGTACCTGTGTTTTTTTTTTTTTCAACCTTTGTGTGAACGTTGCTCTAACTGCACAATATACCAAACAAACACTTCGCACACGATTAGAATACACGACAGGATCTCTTCTACCTCCGTGTTATCAATAGAGTGACATAAATCTGCATAACAATTTTACAGCAGTTGTATCTTTTTAACTCTACACTGAGGCGGAAGACGTACTGTCCTCACTCAAACTGACGGACGTTGGAAAAGTCAACTACGATGCCGTGACGCGAGGGTTCGCGAAAAACTTCCTGCTGCGTGTGAATGTTATCTACGAACGGGCCAAATTCCATAGGCGTAAACAAGAGGCAAACGAAACTGCCGATGACTTTGTCGAGGACTTGTACTGGGTGTATCAAGGGGCGGCCAGGCTCTTTAAATCGACCGCAAAATTCGGTTTCTTAACCTATCGCGTACCGATTTTGTGTAGCGTTGGCCACAGGTGGTGCATTTTTCCTATGAAATTAGCAAAGAGCGAGCTTACCTGAGAAAAAGTAAAAAAAGAAAAAGTCTTAGCTCCTATGGAAACGCAGCGAAGCCACCGGTCTTCAAAGCATAGGGCGCCCTATGGTTTGAAGACGGGTGGCTTCACTGCGTTTTCCATAGGAGCTAAGCCTTTCTCTTTTTTTACTTTTTTTTCACAGGTAAGCTCGCTCTTTGCGAATTTCAAAAAAAGAATGCACCACCTGTGGCCAACGCTACACAAAATCGGAACGCAATAGGTTAAGAAACCGAATTTTTCGGTCGATTTAAAGAGCCTGGCCGCCCCTTGATACACCCAGTTTAAGATGACAAAAACGTGCGACTAGAGGACTTGAAAGAACAGCTAATAACAAATAAACTCGTTCTGGGACTCAACAATGTCATGTTGAGTGAAAACCTCCCGCTCAACGCAGACCTCACATTAGAAACCGCCATCTCCACGGCGCGCATTTCAGAGACTGTGAGACAGTAGCTAAAGCAACTGCGACCACTAACGCAGCCAAACACGACCGTCTCCGAGGTCCGCACTTCTGCGTGACGAGTCAAATGCAAAAAGAAGCAACCGTTTCCCACCAGTCAACTGTACCAAGGAGTTCTTTGTCCATGCAAGTGGCGCGGCTCTACTACTCGTCTACAATCGCGCGCCAAGTGCCCAGCAGCTCATAACATTGGCAACGGGTATGGCAAGGAAGGACACTTTGCGTCAGTTTGCCTGTCAGCGAAAAAGAACCAGTCAAATATAGAAATCCAGGTTGCACTCGAGGAAGTCCACTATCATCGTAGATTCCAAAAGTTAAAGGCGCTGCCGGCAAGTGCAGACTAAATTCCCTCGATAAAACTCACGCTTACAAGTACAGCCAACCATCGTTGTGGAAACGCGCAAGACACGCGCCACGGGTGTTCCGCTGCCATTCGCTTCCAAAGGCCGCTCATTTCAGTGCTGCCTCTACAACTGCTTCCAAGGGCCGCTCGAGACACGGGCCTCGTGCACTGCCGCAATTGACGCTACTTGCAACACAAACGCAAACTCTTCGAAGGGCTTTAGTCGAGAGAGATAAGGTAGCACCGGTTCATTCTACCGTGACATAGTAAGATCACTGTTGAAAGAGGTGTTCATAACGGAGAATAGCATAGTGAACTCCCGAGGTTATTTATGAAGAAACTAAAGTTATTTAGAGGTTCATGTGATTTTGTCTAAAAGTTAGGAAGGTAAATGGAAAAAAAAAAGAAACGTACGCCTCACCTTTGGTAGAAAGGTATTTCCTACCTATTGATGGCCCGTTTGGTTTTCTTACTAATCCGCAAAACGGGAAGTGTTAAATTTACAAAACAAAAATTGTTTCGGGCGCCAAAACGCTAACGTAAAAATTTAATTTGCATCTTACAGTGAGCACTTGTTTGTTGGTTAAGAAAATATATTGTAATTGTTTGAAATAATCGAGATCATGACTCTTTTTTTTTGTTTTTCATATCGACTAGCCATACAACCATGTCTACAGAGAATGAAAATATCTCAACTAATGTTTCATAAAATACATGTTTTTGGAAATAAGTATTTTAGTCATCTTAGCAATGCATTCAACTATTTTTTTGTTATTTTTAAATACATATTAGGGCATCTTTGTTCAACCCTGCACGATCTTAGGGTACGTACGAGCAACGCTTGTAGGGTATGCAAGCGTTTGACCACACGCGCTAACATAGCATACAAAAAAAAAATAGAATCACCAAAAGTCTCGCCTTAAGAGCCTAGCAGGCCTTTCGCTCGGAGTCTGCTGACGTCTAGTTACACGTGCAACACCTGCTGGATTCTGCAGTCATATAACTGTTTCAAAGCAAAAATCTATTTTGCTTTCAAGCAGTTCAATCTTATGTTGAATATTTGCTTCTGATTATATAAATGTTCAAAGGTTCAAAGTTCATTGGCTTTACTTCTATACAGCCGAGAGCCTGAGGCTGTATGGAAATACTTATATAGAAGATGTGAGCGCGTGCTGTGCCTTCACTTAGAAATGTTTTTAAGAAAATCTTTAATTTCTTTTTCGGCCCGTGTAAATAAGTTACGCATTGCGGGAAGATGAAACTCGGAGAATGGGACGGCTAGCAGTTGGAATAGAGCGCGAAAATTTGAGAGGAGGACGCCAACTGGATAAAAAGACAAAATCGAGAAAATAATTTTCTCTATGAACGACATCCACCTGAGCCTAATATTTTCAAAACAAGAACTTACGTTGTGGACATCTTGAGGGCTTATTTAATTGAAAAAAAAAATCTTTCAGCAAAAAACGAAGCAATAGTCTCTTTTTTTTCTTTTTTTGCTGCCTAGTGTATTTCACTTATACAGATGTCACATGCGTCCACAACGTTAATTTTATTTGTTTTGACGATATTAGACTTGGGTGGACGTCGGCTGATCCACTACACAATTGTGGAAAAACCGACATTGCGGAACAGTGAGAATCTTAAACGTTGGATATTGATCAGAAATGCTGCGAGCGCAAGCTTGTTTGTACCTGTGGCTTAATCTCGCTGCACGAGTACTGTTGCAGCTGGCGTGCGATTGAACACAAAACGCTGACGCTTGTATCCGTTATTGTGCAGAGATTCCACAGCTTGAAACAAAGGTCAAACTTTCGAAAGGCTTCATTGAGCTTGCAAGAAGCGCTGTTCGTAGCTTGAGCGTTACATGCGACTCCTGTTTTAAGTTTTGCACTCCCGTACACTGAAGGAATATTTTCTCCGGACATCCACTTCCACTACCCAATAAAATGGCATGATCAAGTGAGGAGAAGCCCAAAGATTACTCAGAGTGGATGAAGGAAAAAGACACAAATATTGGTTTTTATTAAGCCCTAGTTCCATAGAGCGACAAATAGAAAAAACCAACACTAATAAGCCTCATGCAAAGGACACAATCAATCTCCGCCTCTGCCCGTTTCGATCTGGATGAGCATTGTACCGGCGTGTGGTCGTGTGTGTGGTGCACGTTAAAAACCCCAGGCTAGCGGTTGTACTGCACTGGCTATATTGCTTGTCTATTGCTGAGAAACAAGTCACCAGTAGAGGCAAACTAACTTCAGGGAGTATAAACACACACAAACACAAATGAAGCACGCATGCAAAGGTATCTTTGACAAGTTTGCTGTCTCTAGGTGATTTTGAAGTAAGCACGAGCGATCGTAATCCTGCCAAAGATACATTCGTGTGCGTGATTCATTTGCTTGAGGCATGTCGGTGTTGGTTGTTTCCATTAGTCACTCTCGTTTGAATTGGACATGGGCATAGCGATTCTGCAACTGCCCAGAGCGGCAGTACAACCGGGAGCTCGCGCTATTACTTCGAAGCATGCTCTATCATCATCATTATCGTAAACTTTAATATTCAAAAAGTGAAAACACCTTGCGATCCCTGGTCGGTGCCCTTAGTACAAGACTCCGTTGGCCGCCCAGATTCGGCGGCCTCCCTCAACAAGTCGCTGCTGGTCATCGAGCTCTGTGTCGGATATGGCCGCCTCCCAGAAGGGTGTTAAGAATGGAACCTTCGGCAACCTTCTTCCGAGTTTCAACGCTGCGGAAACGAGTCCCAAAACGAGTCCCGACGTGTTCAGGACTGACGCCCACCTGTCGAAGGCTGCCCAAAACGTGTCTCAACGCGTCCGTGACGTCAACGGGACGTGTGTGTGTGTGCGTGTGGGTTCGTGCGCTCCGGAAGGGGAGAGAGGCCTGGCCTAACTGCGGAGAACCTTGGCTATGACTCATTTCTGACTACGTCGCGACGGACCCAGCTGCCAAGCACGTGGCTGTCGCACCTGCTGCCCTGGCGGAGGGAGAGGGAGAAAACGGACCCCTATATAAGGCGGGGCGTGAGAGCTCCATTTGTTCTCTTGGATTTGACGACTGTATCGCTACCATGTAATTAAACCGTTCGTTACGTTACCAATTCTCCCACCTCCACGGGACCCCTGGGTTCTTCTCTTCGGGGAATGGTCGTCGTCACGAGACAGGAAGCCTCCGGACGTGCGGCCTAAGCCCCGCCTCGAACAACTGGTTGGCAGCGGTTGGGATCGGACCATGCGACATCGTGCTACATCTGCGGGTGAGCGTTTGGACTTTGCTTTGAGATTCGCCAGGCTTCAGATTATGGGTAATTAATTTTGAACTGCTGGGAATCCTTAGTGTTTGACTCGTGCGCTAGGTTTGTGTACAACCTCGCGACAAGTTTTATTGCAAAGCCAAAGCTAAAGAGCAGCGATCATGGATCTGATGAGGTTACTGAGAACAGATTTACTCTGTTTATGTGAAGAATTGGGTGTGGAGGTGGAGCAAAAGATGAAGAAATCTGAGATCAGTAAAGCGATTTCAGAGAGCGCGGAAGCAGAGGAAATTAAAAATACGTGGGAACTGCTTCAGAACGCTAAGAGTGAAGCTGCAGCAAGAGAGGAGCGAGAACAGGCTGCAGCGAAAGAGGAACAGGCTGCAGCAAGAGAGGAACGAGAGCGGGAACTGGCTGCAGCGAGAGAGGAACGAGCGCAGGCTGCGGCGACAGAGGAGCGAGCGCTGAAAAGGCTAGAGCTCGAAATTGAACAACAGCGATTAAACTCGCAGAACAGTAGAGTTGGGGCTCCGGTACGAGCAAGTGAGACCGAGTCGTATCAAATGAAGAAGCTCATGCAGCCGTTTAAAGTTGGGGAAGACGTGGGCCTATTCTTAGTTAACTTTGAGAGGACATGTGAGAAGTTGAGCTTCGCCCCAGAAACGTGGCCGCAACGGCTTTTGACTCTGTTGCCCTGTGAGGCTGCAGAGGTTGTCGCGCGCCTTAGTGCTGGAGACGCGGACGACTACGACAAGGTGAAGTCCAGCCTTTTGAAGCGGTACCGCCTTTCTGCCGAGGCGTTCCGTCAAAGGTTTAGAAACGCATCCAAAAAGAGCAGCGAGGGCTACTCGGAATTCGCGTACGGGCTTAAAACCAACCTGATAGAATGGTTGAAGAGCGAGGAAGTGTACGAAAGCCGAGACAAGGTAGTCGAGTGTGTGGGCCTCGAACAGTTCTTTCGTAGCATTCCGCAGTCAGTCAAGCTCTGGGTGCAGGACAGGGTGGGAGTCGACTCTGTCGAAAGGGCCGCTGAGCTAGCCGAAGAGTACGCAACGCGTAGAAAGCTGAGCGGAGAGGAAAGCGAATCCGGCCGAAGCGATCAGCGCAAGACCTTCCGACAGGGTAACGGCTCGCGAGAAAACGGGCCCGAGAAGCCCGAAGCAGGACAAAAGGTCCCAGAAAAGAGCGCAGAACACTCGAACGGAGACGAGGCGCGGAAAAGCCCAACAGGGCAGTTCGAGGCAAGGAAGCCGTTCCTGTGCTACAACTGTCAGGAGCCGGGACACACAGCGGCCAGATGTAAGAAACCGCGGGTTGTATTCTCGTACGTGAACGGTAGTGACAAGGACCTGAAGCTTCTTCGTCCCTATCTTCACGAGCTCCAGGTAAACGGAAAGCCGTGCAGGGTGCTTCGGGACAGTGCAGCGACGATGGACGTTGTCCATCCGTCGTATGTAACGCCATCCGATTTTACGGGAAAGGTAGTTTGGATCAAGCAGCTGCTTGAAAAGCACAGTGTCTGTCTGCCTATGGCGACAGTAAGGATAACTGGCCCGTTCGGAGAGCTAGTGACAGAGGCGGCTGTCTCGCAGACAGTCCCGTTGGAGTATCCTTATTTGTTTTCTAACCGGTCAGATTTCCTGCTGCGCGAAAGGGGTCAACAACTGGGAGAAGGGCTAGTTCAGTCATGTACGAGGTCCAAATTGCGTCAGGTCGCCCCTTTGTTGACGAGGGATCCAGAGCCAGAGGCAGCGGACGGGGAGCAAGCACTCCCAGAGTTGGAGGCAGAAAACCGGGATGAGAGGGACCAGGTTGTAGAACAGCCTGACCTCGCAGCGCTAGAAAGCGTACGCCGTCCCAACGAGCCGGCGAAAAAGGCGGAGGAAGACGGGATCATTAAAGGATCTCTCGTAGCTCCGATGTCACGTAACTTTGGTCCTCTGCTACGAGTAGACAGAGTGTCTTTGACAGTCGAGCAGAAGAGCGACCCTAGTGTGTCAGGGTTTCGCTGTACAGCTCAGGAGATTGCTAGGACCAATGTGACGGGGAATGAAAGAGGCGGATTGTTTTATCGGCGCTATAAGGACCGCATTTTCACGTCTAGAAATCACGTGAAAATCGATCACTATGACTTCAGCGTAAGAAAAAGGAAAGGCAAATTTAACGGCAATGCCGATGGGTTGAGCAGATTTTTCTGACATCACGAAAAATAGTAGGGATGATCTCAGAGGTCTTCGTCATCCACGGGAATGAGGATCTAAGTGGGGGCACTTCGTTGAAACCCCAAAATGACCTCACAAATTGCGAAGAGTTTTTGTCTTTTGTCTTTTGTTCTTAGTGACCTCGTTGGAAAAGTGAGTTTTTTTGGCGACAGGGGGTCTCGATACCCGGAATTGTACCAAATTTTGGTAATCCGTAATCCAGTCTGGCGGGTCTTTGGCGAATTCCGAGCGTTTGGCTGCGGTGTGGCGTGGTGTTGTGGGGGACGTTTCCGCTGATGCCTCCGTTGTGAGAGGTTTGGGAGTTTGTTTGGTGCTTGCAGCGTCTTCTCAAGGCCTACTCCAAGCCCACCTCTTCAGGCCAGCGATTGTACCACCGGCCATTCGAGGTTTCCCTGGCCCCGGAGGGGCTGTTAAGAATGGAACCTTCGGCAACCTTCTTCCGAGTTTCAACGCTGCGGAAACGAGTCCCAAAACGAGTCCCGACGTGTTCAGGACTGACGCCCACCTGTCGAAGGCTGCCCAAAACGTGTCTCAACGCGTCCGTGACGTCAACGGGACGTGTGTGTGTGTGCGTGTGGGTTCGTGCGCTCCGGAAGGGGAGAGAGGCCTGGCCTAACTGCGGAGAACCTTGGCTATGACTCATTTCTGACTACGTCGCGACGGACCCAGCTGCCAAGCACGTGGCTGTCGCACCTGCTGCCCTGGCGGAGGGAGAGGGAGAAAACGGACCCCTATATAAGGCGGGGCGTGAGAGCTCCATTTGTTCTCTTGGATTTGACGACTGTATCGCTACCATGTAATTAAACCGTTCGTTACGTTACCAATTCTCCCACCTCCACGGGACCCCTGGGTTCTTCTCTTCGGGGAATGGTCGTCGTCACGAGACAGGAAGCCTCCGGACGTGCGGCCTAAGCCCCGCCTCGAACAAGGGAAAGGTGGGAGAAGGAATGGGGGTGATACCCTCATCGATGGAGGGGGGGGGGGCATTCCCAGGTGGAGTGGTACACGTTGGTACAACTAGTACCAGAAGCAGTACACCGTGGCCGCGATAGGCAGCGTATAACGCTCTTCTAAGGGCCCATAAACAGTTGCGCTTGAGAGCGTTTGGGTATTGTAGTGGTCGCGGAGGGCCACTATGAAAGGGGGGAGAGAGACATGAAAGGCTACGATAAGGACAGCGCATCGGAAGGACTGTGAAGATACTGGAAGGCTTACATTTCGTGGCGCGTGGGACGCGAGATGGTCGGTGGCCGGGGACCAAGCGGCCGCACCGGGGAAAGGAAGACACGTCACGCCAGCTCGGAGTTTCAATCAAGACTGCTTCTATTTACAATATGTACATCAAATCCAGGGACAGCGCGTGC
This sequence comes from Ixodes persulcatus, assembly GCA_013358835.2. Taxonomy (NCBI): domain Eukaryota; kingdom Metazoa; phylum Arthropoda; class Arachnida; order Ixodida; family Ixodidae; genus Ixodes; species Ixodes persulcatus. The sequence continues at coordinate 115,394 of JABSTQ010010664.1, read as the reverse complement.
CGCTATCACGCACGTGGCACGCGCAGCTGCTGAAAACGTCATCTAGATTATTTACAGCACACTGCATCTTCTCCTCCCTTAATAGAAAACTAAATGTTGGATAACACTAAACGTCGAATGTTTTACTCGTAGTGGGACTGGGTGAACCAAAATTTAACACATAGTCTCTCAATCGTGCCGGCAGACGTCTCTGCCGCCTTGGGCCATGATTGTCCGACGGAGACGCCTGGGGAGTCGTAGGGGTGGATGGCTCCGATGGGGATACTGGTGGAGTATGATATCTCCTCGGTGGTGTGTCTGCACCACCGTCACCTGATGTAGGAGTCGATTCTTGGGTTGCCTCGGGACATGATTCCGGGTCTTCTGCTAAATCATGAGCCACTGAAGGCTCGGAAAGTGTGGCAACCTCTGGACCCACGGAGTTCAGGGACTCCGCCGAGACCGTTGCGGAGCGAGATGACGGCAGCTCGCTGCAATACCCGAGTCCCAGTTGGGATGAACTTGATGCGGTGGTCACTATTGCACCGCTCGAAGGAACGGAAGGTTCAGGACCCTCCTGGACAGCGACCCTGGGAGCCTCTTGGAAGACTGCAGCCGGGGCAGCCGGCGGGACTGGTGGCAGGCTGCTGGCTTGATTGCCTGGTACGGCGGCGCGGAAGGCCGCTTGGAAACCGGAATCAGGAACGTCACCGGGGACTGGGATGGCGGGAAGGCCACCGAAGACCACCGCATCTTGCACGGCACAGGGTGCCGCAGGAGCAGGATCGCGAAGGGCACCGGGTACTTCCGGTACATGGGCAGCACCAGGCACCACAGCTACCTGGCCAGGACCGGGTGCCGTAGAAGCATGGGCGGCAACAGGGTCCGTTGGGACAGGACCGGCAGCAGGGGCCGCAAAAAGAGGACCGCCAGCAGGGGCCGCATGGACAGGAACGGCCGCAGGGGCCGCAGAAACGGGAACGGCGGCAGGGGCCGCCCGGACAGGAATGACACTGGGGGCCGCAGCACGCAAAGTTGCCGGTGCCGGACCCTCAGGTGGCACGTGGCCCAGGCTTACAGCTGGAGCCGCATTAGTTGAAGTGGGGAATATGTCATCGTCCATAAGCCACAAGGGCTGACGTTGGGGTGGTTTCAATGTGGTATGTGTCATTTTGGCTGCATTCCATATGGTTCCATCATCTAATCTATACGTGGCTGGTCCTACTTGTTCATGTATATGTTGCGGTGGAGCATATTTGTTGCGCATTTTTCCTCTAATGTTGGGTTTGAAAACCTTTACTGATTGCTCAGGAGCAAAAGCAGGGTACTTGACTGCTCACCTGGTATCGGAATACTTTTTCATCTTCATTTGATATTCCTTGACTCTATCAGGAAGCTCTTCCTGAACGACATGTGAAGGGACGGCGGACTCTGGGGTCCCTCGTCCTTGGAGGTGCAGTCGCGTCCGGTGGGTGCGACCATGTAGAAGGAAAGCTGGCGTTTCTCCAGTCGCGGCATGGCGCGTACTTCGGTAAACACCGAGATATTCCGTAATGGCTTCAGAAAGTGGACGATGTTGGACGAGAGCCAACTGAATGACAGACTTAAGAACTCGACTGAATCGCTCTACCTGCCCATTAGCTTGGGGATGGTAGAGAGATGACTTTGCATGCTTGATGCCATGCGTATTCAAGAAATCGCTGAACTCCTTTGAAATAAATTGTGGACCATTGTCTGTCGTGATCTCTTGCGGCAGACCTTCGCGGGCAAAGACAGACTTCAAGAACTTTATGACTGTAGCCGTCGTGACGTTGTGGGCTAGTGCCACTTCAGGCCACTTACTGTTGTAATCTACAAGTGTAATGAAAAGCCTCTCTTGAGCAGGGGCTCGTTCAAAGCGACCTACTATATCCATACCCAGTTTTACCCATGAACGGGTGGGGAATTCGACTGGTTGAAGAGGTGCAGGAGATGCCTTTGCAGGCTTGTCTGTTGACTGACATACCGAACAGTTCTGAACTTTGGTCCTGACATGTTGATTTAGATGCGGCCGCCAGTAAAGCTCCTTGATTATGCTGTTGGTGCGCGAGATACCTTGATGCGTTTCGTGTGCTACATCAATAACTTGATCACGTATAGTGTACGGGACCACTATCTTCTCTCCCTGGAACAACAATGCATCTGTGACTGAGAGCTGGTCTCTCACAACGAAATATGGTTTGAACTCAGAAGGCAACCTGTCTTCTGAAGGCCATGTGTTGGAAAGATATGTCATGACAATTGGTAATACAGGATCTTTTGCAGTTTCTTCCTTGAATTCTTTCTCTGTGAGGCATGCACAGACGACTGAAACCACTTCCTCCTCAAAAGCCATACCTTCTTCGGTATCTGTGACCGGTAGGCGAGATAGAACGTCGGCAACTACATTGTCGCTGCCTTTACGATACTTCATTGTGAAATTATAGTTGAAACGTCTAGCAGTCCAACGACTGATGCGTCGAGGACGGACACCTGTCCCCTGAGTGGACATTAGTGTGACGAGAGCTTGATGATCGGTCTGTATTTCGAAATGTCGACCCCAAAGATAAACATGCCATCTCTCGCAAGCCCACAGGATGGCGAGGGCTTCTTTCTGTCCTGCTGAGTACTTCCGCTCTGCTTCGGAGAGAGAGCGGGAAGCGAAAGAACAGTCTTTAGTTGCTTCCCATGCTGTTGATGGAGAACAGCACCTAGTCCGTAATTGGACGCGCCTGTGGAGACGACAACTGGAAGATTTGGATTGAACATTGCAAGAATGGGTGCCTGTTGAAGACAGGACTTGGCACTTTGGAAACTGGCCTCCACGTCGGACGACCAGACAAAAGATGCTCCCTTGCGCAGAAGCCTTCGGAGGGGTTCTACGAGAGTAGCACAGTGAGGGACAAACTTACTGTAATATTCTACTAGACCTAGGAAGGCCTTCAACTGCAAAGGTTCCGATGGAACTGGAAAATTAAGGACAGTGTCTATCTTCGACGGAAGGGGTGCTCGACCCTCCGCAGACAGACGATGACCAAGGAATGACAGTTCAAAGACATTGAAAACGGCTTTTCTATTGAGTTTCATGCCGGCCTCTCTAATACATTTGATGACTTGTCTGAGATTATTATCATGTTACTTCTGAGAGGAACCATAGACAATGACATCGTCCAGATAAAACTGGACTCCTGGACAATGTTTTAATATCTTTGACATGACCTGCTGGAAGGCCGCTGGTGCAGACGCCAGACCGAAACAAACTCGTTTGAAACGAAAAAGCCCTTCATGGGTAATGAATGCCGTTAAGTCACGACTCTTGGGGTCGAGACGGACCTGGTGATAAGCAGACGCAAGGTCTAACTTAGAAAAATGGGAAGCTCCACTGAGGGAGTTCAGAAGCTCATCAATGTGCGGAAGCGGAAAAAAATCTATAACGACAGCCTGATTTGGCGCCCGCAGATCGACACACATACGGATTCCACCGTCTTTCTTCTTAACTACTACAATGGGAGATACCAATTCTGATGCGTTTATTCGCTCGATAACGCCTTGGCGCTCGAGTTTTTGGATTTCTGCACTGACGGCATCACGCAACGTGATCGGCAAACGGCGAAGTTTAGCCTGCACCGGCGGGATATGGTGCCGGATAGTGATTGTGTGAGTTTGGTTTTTAACTAACCCTAACTGAGGTGAAAAGAGATCCTCAAATTCTTCGAAACCAGAAGGTAAATTTGATGCGTCGCTCACCGACGAAGGTTGCAAAGATGGTCCCGACGTCGACGGATCCCTTGAAGTCTGGTCTCCGAAAACGCCTCTACTTGAGTAGTACTCAGACGACGTGGACGGCTGAGTGCCGTCAACAGTGGACAATGGTGGAGGGTGCTTGCAGGGAGCACTTGAAGGATGCGGTGGAGGACTGGGCTCCACCGTACATGGGGGCTGCTTGACTCCAGCCGACTTTACATGTCCCGGGATGGACGAGCGAGGGTGGGCTGCATTGCCATGGAAACACTTAAGTGACGCGCCCGATAAAATTATACGCAGTCCATGCACGGCATCTGTCCCAAGCAGGGATCATCCATTGCGAACGACGTAAAAAAGAATGTCGGCGGAGCGTTCTTTGAAGCCGGCTTTGGTCTGGAAACATCCCACTACTGGAATCGACCCTCGGAGGTAGTGCACAAGAGTGCGAGGCGGTTTCCTTAGCCGGATTTGCTGCTGGGAGTTGATCTTGTTGAACATGCTCTCGGAAAGTATTGACACTTCGGAGCCAGTATCAATGAGTAAGGGTAATGTAGATCCATTCACCTAAACATCAGCGGTGAAATTCCGTGTACGCCAGTCGGCGCGTCCTTTTGGAAGGACTTCCGGTGATCCGACGGCACAAACTTTCGGCTGATGTTCCTCCTCGTCAGGAAATGTCACGATTCCATGGCTGGGTGTCTGGTTACGGCCAACTCCAAGCCGCTGGTACGGGCGACCGGCGGCACGGCCACGTCCCGGCGGAAAGGCCAGCTGACGACGATCGGTGGCAGCAGACGATGGGGCAGAACTCCTGCAAACATTTGAAAAATGACCTAGTTTGTCGCAAGAAAAACAAGACATTCCTGAAGCAGGACATTCCTCACGTGGATGGGGTCGACGACCGCAGAACTGACACGACTCTGCCCCGCGCCCAAGAGTGCGCGCGCCCGGCGGAGCATCACGCGGTACTCGGCTCACGAAAACGCGGGTGTGCGCGCGCGACTGGTGTTGCGGCGAGAAGGAAACATTTGCGGGGGAGGAGAAAACGGCATGCCGCAGCTCTTCATTTTGATCTTGGATGTTCAAATTCGAATTCGAATGTCGGCCATCTTGTTCACACTGACTAAAAGCCCCTTGTACGACCTGAACGGCGTGCGGCGTTCCAGAACGCGATAAACTGGAGGAAAATTGGCGGTACCGATCGCAATCTCGAGACGCCTGTTCGAACTGCTGTGCTAGGAACACAACGCGTTCGAGGCTAGGTTGTCCAGCTCCCGCAGACTCTCGGATTACCCGATCTTGTACTTCGGATGAATTTAAACCGGCCAAAAAGACTTCCGCGATGCGGTTTTCAAGGGACTCTCCGAAATCACAAAAAGAACCAAGTTGCCTGAGTGCGCTAAGGAAGTCGAGGACGCTCTCTCCCGGGGACTGGACGCGGGTGAGAAATTGCGTGCGTTCGACGACAACGTTAGCTTTGGCAGCAAAATGCTCATCAAGTGCCGCTACGAGCTCATCAAACTCGGAAACGGCCGCGCTGCCGGCGGGGACAGTTGAAGGAAATGTTGAAACTATTCGTTGGCCTTCCAAGCCAAGCAACGACAACAGTAGTGCGCGCTTGCGCTTCGGAGAGCTTTCATCTGCCTCTATGGTCACAAGATAATTGAAAAACGACGTTTTACAATTAGCCATTTATTTGAAATACTATCGGTCCTACACAGGACCAAGATAGGAGTGGATTTGCACAACACAAAAAAAAAAAAATACACGCGTTCAAAATGCACAGATTAATAACACGTATTCAACACCACGATGAAACGACAACTCTAGGTACTGCTGTTAGAAATCTCTGAAACAAGGGAACTAAACTCTTCTCGAGTTTCAGCGGTCACGACATGTGCCGGTAGCTTGTTCCATTCTCGGGCTGTTTGCAAAAAGAACGAATACCTAAGACAGTCCTTGGAAAACTTCCGTTCTTCCACATGCCGAGCATGCTTGTTGCGGGTTATACGCGACATGCTCTCATTAATATACTGTTGCTTATTTACTAGAACCAGGTTATTCATTATGTTATAAAAAAGATTAAGCCGCTTCTGCTTCCTGCGCACTTGAAGGAGGGGTAGATTTGCCCTTTTATAAAGAGGTGACACAGAGTCCAGCCGTCTATAGCTAGAAAAAACAAAACGTAACGCACGCCGTTGAACTTGCTCCAGATTTGATACGAGATATTTAACATGCGGGTCCCAGACTTCACATGCGTATTCTAATAGAGGCCTTATTAGCATCTTGTATGCTGTGAGTTTTGTTTCCGAGGAAGCGAGTTTAAGAGAGCGCCTAATATATCCTAGTCTTTTATTAGCTTTTCCGATTATGTTGGTAACGTGCGGTGTCCAACTTAGGTTTGAGGTTATTGTAAGACCAAGGTATCTAAACTCTGACACTCGGCTTAATGCTTTTCCGTGCAGCATATACACATATTCTAACGGCTGTCGTTTATGAGTGATCGTCATACATACTGTCTTGTCTAAGTTTATCGACATTTGCCACTTAACACACCATTCATTGATCTGAGACAAATATTCATTTAGCATAATTTGATCATTAACGGACTTTACTTCAGTATTAATAACACAATCGTCGGCAAATAATCTGGCTTTTACGGGTGAATCTTCGATAAGGTCATTAACAAAAACCAAGAACAGCAAGGGACCCAGGACAGAACCCTGTGGAACACCCGAGTTCACATCACATTCGTCCGAGCTAACCCCTTTAATACTTACAAACTGTCGACGATTATTTAGAAAGGCCTCAATCCACCGAACAATCTTATTATCTCCCAAGATGGAAATCAATTTTATTAAGAGTTTTCTATGATTAACTTTGTCGAATGCCTTCTTAAAATCTAAAAATATGATGTCCGTTTGTCCCTTACGATCCGATACCTCACAAAAGTGATGAATGGTTTCTACTAGTTGCGTAACCGTTGACAGCCCCTTACGAAAGCCGTGCTGGTACTGGCTGAGAACATGATTCGATAAAAGAAATTGCCGGATATGTTTAGAAACAATATGCTCAAGAACTTTGCACGATGTCGACGTTAGCGCGATGGGCCTGTAATTGCATACTGACTTAGCATCTCCACTTTTCAGTATTGGAATTATCTTACTGAGCTTCCAGTCAGAGGGTACAGTGCTAGTCAAAATCGACTTTTTAAAAATTAAGTGTAGATACATTGCCGTCCATTCTGCATATCGCTTTAGAAAAGAATTTGGAATTTCGTCCGGCCCCATGGATTTAGAAGTTTTTAAATCAAGCAACAAAGCCAAAATACCCTCAACTGACAGTTGCAGGTCATCACCAGCCCGTGGAATTTGAGCAGGTGATCTAAACTCTACAGACTGCTTATCGTCTTTTGTGAAGACGCTTGCAAAGAACTCGTTGAATTGAACTGCAATTTCTCGCTTGTCATTTATAATTCCTTGCTCCGTTTTGATCTCGGAAACAGACTTCCTAGCTGGTGCCAAATGCCTCCAAAACTTTTGCGGTGACTCACGGATAAACTTTTGCATTGTCACGTTATAAAACTTGGATTTAGATTCTTTTAGCACAGATTTCAGCTGCATGCTTAAAGCCGAGATATCATCCGATAATGCCGAACTAGGTGTACGACGACACCGTAATCTGCGCCGCCCTATTTTCCTTTTTAAGTGAATAGCTTCTCTCGTCACCCAAGGATTATGCATTCGTTTACGTTTTCTTTTCAAGGGTACATACATATTTATACATTTATGAACAAGGGTTTTAAATTTCAACCAGAGGTCATTAACACTTACTGACTCATCACGACTAAGTTCCTCAAACGGTCCATAGTGGTAATCTAGTTCGTCTAGAATAGCCGTGTCATCAGCCATGCCGAAGTCTCTGTAGGACGAAACGGGTCTGGGCGTTTTTCTAAACGGCGTCAAGGTCATGGTCACGCTAACTATCAGGTGATCTGAAAAACCGGGGAAGAGTTCAACATTGTACGGTCGAGATGCAACCCCTTCGCTTAAAAATATGAGATCGAGAACTGACTTACTATTGCCTTGGATGCGTGTATACTCTCGAACAACCTGTTTTAGCCCATGGGAAAAGCATAAATCTAGGATCCCAGTCGCGGTTTCACGTTCCCGCGTTCCAGGCCAAGGCTGCGCAGGGGCACCTGGCGTGGGAAGAAATGCTGGTGGCGTCGGTAAGAAAACCGTCGCCATCCTCTTACTGTTACGAGACAATGTTTTAAAGATTGACAAAAATATTAAAAATTTCACCCCAAATGAAAACGACAAAAGTTTCCTGAGTTATGGAAAAGAGGAAAACGCTTCCGTGCTGTGCGCACTACATGCGTAAAAGGAAAAGGACCATTCGAACGCGTTACGCCAAACCCTACTGACGGAGTCTGATAAAAAGCTCACGAGAGGCGAAAATGAAAAAAATGAATGAAAAGACCTCGTCGCCAAAATGTAGTGGTCGCGGAGGGCCACTATGAAAGGGGGAGAGAGACATGAAAGGCTACGATAAAGACAGCGCATCGGAAGGACTGTGAAGATACTGGAAGGCTTACATTTTGTGGCGCGTGGGACGCGAGATGGTCGGTGGCCGGGGACCAAGCGGCCGCACCGGGGAAAGGAAGACACGTCACGCCAGCTCGGAGTTTCAATCAAGACTGCTTCTATTTACAATATGTACATCAAATCCAGGGACAGCGCGTGCCGCTGTCACGCACGTGGCACGCGCAGCTGCTGAAAACGCTATCTAGATTATTTACAGCACACTACAGGTATGTGTGACTGCGTTGCGGCTGCGAAAAATCAGGACATTCCTGCTATCCCTGCTTCGTATGTCGCGTGCCAAGCTACTCTTTAAATTGAATTACACGCTTCATACGAAGCATAGATGTGCCGGTGACTCGCTTCCGTTTCTTGGCGCAGCGCAGTCGAATGGATTAAAACCCAACTGTGTGTATGGGCATTTAAACAACCTATTAGTCATGTCATTAATTCTTACTGTTCTTCAGGATCTGTTTTCGGCAGCAGTTGCAAGCATATATATTTTCCCCGTGTCATCAAGGAACACGACCACTCTCATTGATGTAACGCATAAAACCAAAATATTCGTTTGTAGAGGTATGTATTCATTTGTGCTCGTAATCGCAGGCGCCACAGAGGTATGCAGCCAGTACATCGAATACCTGAGAGGTCCGTGTAGGGGGTGACAATGATAATACAGTGTGATGTGGGGCACTGATAATGTACAGTGAGGCATCACAAAGGAGGGGTCTTAGTTGATCGAAGGTGTGTGCCAGCTTCTCGACAAAGTTGCGGAACTTCGGGTTGTTTAATAATGAACACGTTAGTTATTCTTTTTTGCAGCGTTCAAAAAGTCCCAATCAACGGAGGCGGGAGGTTAGTCGCCCCGAGGGCTGTGTTCGTTGGAGATGAAGCCAGTGCAGTATATCGATGCTAGTCTCACGTCTTTAACGCTGTGAATTCACAAGTTTTTCATCTACACAGTTGTGTCTGGTGTAAAAGGTAAGCGATTAATTGGTCTAACACGCACGTAGCTTTCACTTGTAGAGATGAAAAGCCTGTATTTATTCTCCTTCGGCCCGAAGGCCATGTATTTCACTGTCCTCTTAAGCGCGAATGGAGGTCTTTGACGTCATTTTCGTTGCGTGTGCTCGCGCACACCGGGGGCTGCTGGCTCGTGGAAAGAACGTGCGCCACTTATTATGGACACTAAATTCTTTGGTTCAGTATCCCTTTAACGTGCATCCCTTAATAGTGATACATGACCGCACGCCGGCCCAATGCTCATTCAGATTGAAACGGGCAGGAGCGGGGGATTGATTCCACGATCAGTGGGCTTTACAGCGCGAGCTTTCGCTACACGTGCTACCGATTCCCGAGCAACCAGACATCGCGGTCAAATTCGAGCTCGAGACAAAAACTTCACCAACAAGAAAATCTTCGGTTTGAGGCATTTAGCACTATACTCTGTTTCATACTTAGTGTGGAACGCTGTCAAAGCTACTGGCGCGAGCGTGGTGCTTGATCTAACTTCGTTTCACCTTATGTGCGAGCGAAGGCAAAGCTGGAAGCGCGAGCACGAAAGCTCCGTGCGTTCAGGCTTTGCTCGAGCGCGCGAGCTGGGAAGACACGCAAAAAGCGCTGGTCTCGCGCTTCTAGCTTTGGCTTCGCTAGCTACGCTTTCGCCGCAGACATGACGAAAGTATTAGGGAGTTTTCGTCCCAATACCTCCGATAACGATATTACAATGCACGGTCAAAAGCGGTGGCATTGTATTGGGTATGGTTATCGGCGTCAACAAAATGGTCTACTAAGACTCTCTATTACATGCGGACACGCCCCAAGCGTACTCGAAGCACGTTTGCCTTATAGACCGACACATTGTTTTCAAACAAGCCCTCGTTTGCCCACATCAGGTGTGGGCACTGCGCAGAAACCAGATTGGCGCGAGGTGCAGCTTCTGCGCATGCGCAGTGGGGACAACAGCGCCACCACAGAGGCGTGACGTCAGAGACGCGTGTTGGTCTATACGTGTGTATGTTTTGAACATGTCGGCAGACAGATTGTGTGACCAGCGCGACAGGAACAAGGAAGAAACCCACCTCCGACAGTGCCTGCAGGCTGTCTCCTGTATGATGCACTAGGAGTTGCTGCGATAGAACTTCCACGATTGGCCTTGCGCTAACTATGACATCTTGACCCTTTTCTAAGGTCCACCAAGCAATATTTGTGGCCGCCATTGCTTGGTCAAGCAATGGCGGCCACCATTGCTTGACCGCACTTTAGGTTACAGTTGTTTGCGGAGGCATGTTTGGGGATTTGTACAAAAATTGGATCGACAAATAATAAATAGTAGTTGGAATGTCGTTTTACCGACTTGCATATATATAACAATAAAAAATATAGGAGTTGTCTTTTGAATACTTTGAGATTGAGAGTGGTTCAAAAACGCCACACACGACAATCGCCAAAACCCACCATCGGCATTTGCTCTTTTTAGCATATTTAGAGGCTTAAAACTCAAAACTTGTGCAAATACCTCTAACGGAATGTATTCTGGGTAAAAGATGAGTGTGAAGAAAACGCCACGTGAGAAAAAAAAATAGAAAATGTTTGTATTTATACAGTGTGCTGAAATTGAACGAAAAGTGAAAACCTTCTCTGTTTCATAATTATTTCTCAGTACTCGTACATTATAAAGGCACAAACTTTGCTTAATTTGGAAGGCAATGAAAGGTTCTACACATGGTCTTAATGTTTAAAAAGATCCGCAATTTAGGTCACAGGTGTTTGCGGAGGCATGTTTGGGGATTTTTACAAACATTTGAGCGACAAATAATAAATAATGATTATAAGGTCGTTTTACCTACTGGCTTATATATCACACTAAAAAAATATAAAAACTCTCTTTTGAATACTTTGAGATTGAGAGTGATTCAAAAACGCCACACACGACTATCATCAAAACGTCGTCGTTCTTTCCGGCTTCTTTGAGATTTTTTTTCTTAGAAACTAAGCATGTCAGGACATTAAAATAAAAGGGATTGTTCTTCTTGGAACATGCGCCGCGAAATATAAAAATGTGAGGCAAAATAAGAAATACGACTGCACCTCGTTGCCTGAATCCAAATGAAACCGCCCATATATAATAACAGCAACTTTCCGACGGGTTTGTTTATGAAGGAAACCCGTTCGGTTTCTTTCAGGGGAGGGTGTTAGTTATAGCAGTGAGTCCGATGGGTTTCCTGCGAAGGAAACTTGCCAGACATGTTTGATTTTGATTTTTGTTATGATGTTGAGTGTGGGAAGCGGCTGCGACCGAGGAGTGTACAGTCCCTGGAGTGGTACAAACAAGACGTAAGTTGTCCGTCTCTTAATTGGCTCACGTTCCTCACCAACGTCTGCAGCCTTAAATCGACGATCACACCGCGCATGCATCCGATTCTGCAGACAATCTAACACGTATTTCTTCCTTGAGTAACAAAAGCGCACTCCAACTGTCTACAGACATGTTTCGAAACGTGCATAGATGTTCGAAGCGACCATGCTTCGGACATGCTTGAAGCCTGCCTGGAGATTATTCTGTCAGCGTGTCTGCAGCCAATGCCCTCTGTCTTCTGTATAATGTGAGAGCAAGGTGACTGCGGCTTTAATGAGTGTATACATAGGCTGGGACTCGCATGGCGGGACATTTTAGCTATGCTCCGTTTTACACCCCCTTGTGGGTATGCTGTCATCGGATGTAAATGTCACGCGTCCAGTGTGGGTGAAAAAAGAAACACCTTAAATACACGGAGCTTTAGTTACTTTACAGGTCTGATGAGGATACAGCAGCGAATGTCGTCTCATGTGCACAACACTGGACGCTAGAGAACAAATTATGGACTCAAAGCGAAACTAATTTAGGAGAAGCTTTCTATGGCCATTCTGATCCCTGAATTCAATTATTGGTCTCAAATTACCCAGCATTAAACGTAAACTGATTTTGTTTGTTGAAAAAAATAAATTAAGAAACATAGAGCTATTGTGGCAGCCACGCGGCGAACCTGTTTTCTGCATGCCATCTATCAAAGAGATCGTGACGTCGGTGGCGGCATCTTCCAACCAGATTAGAGGCAACCAAGGGTTACCTGACAAGGCTAATGACGTTACTATGAGGGCAGAGCTGCTCTAAAAGGACCATTTGTGTCCCTATTCAGAGAAAATATAATAAATGCAAGCTAAACAAAGATGTTAGTAACTCTAGTTATATGTCTGGGCTGAGGTACAAGGAGCTTCAGAAAATACATGTGCAGTGTTTGTTTCTCACAATTATAATAAACAACGCATCGCCATGTGCCCAGTCTCCACCCAACTGTAGCGCTAGCGGTCCGAAGCGGTTGCCAAAGTTTCGGAACTAACCGTTATATCATTCAACCAATATGCGATTTTCTAAAGTGACAGTTTATGACAGTTTCTGACAGTTTATTCAGAGGTTTCTCAGTGGGAAAGTAATTTTCAATAAACTTTCTTCCCAACTGCGTTCTCAAAAAGTTTATTTTGTAGGATGATGCGGCAGACTCACAATAAACAGCAATCATCTGTTCATGAGTATTCTATATTCAATTGGGTTCTTCTTGGGTAAAACATTTACTATTGCTTGTTACTATAGCCTTTCCAGACTGGATATGCCCGAGGCATTTTCCTACATTTTCTCGCTTGAAATGTTGAGTCGCGCTGATTTGCAACTGTACATGAGTAACTTTGAGACGTCATAATCACGCTAGCTACTTTTCCTCATACTCAGGTAGAAAATTATTGAGACACCCCTCGTACTCTTGCTAATTTTTCCTATGCCTACCCCTCAATTATAGGCAACTGTCATGACGTGGCACAAACGTCCTAATAACTCCCTCAAATGAAGTTGCCGCCTGGAGTTCTCATGTCTCCATCACTGCTTAAAATACCGTCAATCGCTACGGTTTTTTTTTATCCAAATTATTACGAAAATATTTTTGTCCTTCCAGAAACTATAGGAAATTTCCTCTGTACACATTACAAGTCTGCAGAAACTAGTGTTTCGCTGACGCGTGATATAATGACTGAGAACTCAGGTCGCAACCTTCCTTGAGGAGAGCATTCAATACCCTGTGCCACGCTATGACAATTGTTCCCGTCTCTACTGTGATTATGTGAAGAATTAGCTACAGTATGTATCTAAATTATTTGTATGTTACAATACTTTCATGGCGTTTTTTCCTCCTAGTTCATCGGAGGGTTTAAGAAACGTCAATTGTGCAAAAATACTATCATATCTCTGTTAAGAGACTTACTCACAAAAGTAATCCAATAACGTTTCATAAAATTTTAAAATATACAATGACCTCCAGTGTGGCTGTGATCGCTAGCCAAAGCTTTCTGTCTTCAAGATAGAAAAGGCATCTTAAGAGGTCAATGTATAATTTAAAAGTCAGTGCAGCGTGCGGGAAAGTTGCCTTGCTGCATGCCCAACCTAGAGTAATGCCACGGAGCCAGGAATTACGAAACAAGGAACGACATATAATGTTAGCAGAATAGGGCGATCAGTGAAACACTGAAGAGTTCGCAGTGCGGCTGCCCATAGCCGGACTCGGCGCGGAAGACCCCCGGGCACTTGTGGCGGAGTCCTTTCACCGACAGGGATCGGGGCAGTGAATTGCGCGCGCGTTGCACCGGCGCGTACCCTGGTGGCGGGTTACGGCGGCGACTGGATAGTGACGCCCGCGGAGTGCCCACCAACGTTACACAGTTTGTTTTGCAAGTTTTACCACAAACATACACATTCGTAACTGCACAGGAGGGCTGATTGCTTAGTATCCGTTTCTATTAAGAATTTTGTACAAGGCAGAGTTTGAGAGAGTAAGAACACGCTCCTGATGTTCAGCTTAGAGAAATTTGCTTTGTTCAATTTTCGACATTACTTTGAGGAGTTACTGTAATCTTCCTAAACTATATTTTACTTCAGATATTAACAAATGTAACCTTGCAGTTCGTCAAAATAAATAGAAATTAATCGAGCATTTAAATATTGAGAGCGTTAACTAATTACGTTAAATGTATGCTTTTTATTAGTAACTTTCAAACTCCGATTCCTAAGCTAAATACCAACTCCATTTCCTTAAAAGAAAGTGCTGATTTTAAATTTTGTTAAGGAGCATTGGCTTTCCATTCACCTTTTTTTTTTGCGTTTATCTTCTTTCGGAGAGAATTCGAAAGGGGGGCCGGTACCAAAGGCCGAGAAGCCTGACGAAGCACTGGTTACTTACAGTTCACATAGGAACGTAAATGGACAAAAAAATGCGTTCAGCTGAAAGCTACGAACTCGAACAAAAATCGGAATATTTCCTATAACAAAAATATACAGGGTGTAATATTCTTGTTCGGACATATTTTTTAAAAATTTGCTCAGGTTCATACAAGTGCCGTTTTTAATGTGTATATAACAGGCCTGATAAATACACGGTTTAGACAGTACTCAGGTTTATCCTATTTAAAGAATAAAGAAATTTGTTCGAATTAATATTAAGCACCTTGTTTAAATGACAAGAAAACAAAACAATACAAGGTAGACAGTATACACGTATGATTGCATATATAAAGATAAGCAGAAAACGCGAACTACTAAAAGCATCAAGAATAAATAAAATGCATACGTCATTTTGTATCTACAATACAACGTGGCTCGCAGTTTATCGTTTGTTCTGTGGGAAGCGTGCGACAAGACAGTGGCGCCGCGGTGCGGCTCCCAGCAGAGTCGTTTGGCGGGAATATCAGTTGGATCGGCGCGCCCCCTTTAGGCGTCGTCAACTCCCATTACAAGAAGCATACTCTCTTTCTTATAGACTGTTTTATCGTGGGTAGCGCCATTTTGAGAGTGAGAGAGAATAGCGGAAAGGGCTAGCGGTGCTTTCCCCCACGCTGGGTCGTTAGAAAGAGTGAAAGTCCCGGATGAGGGGCTTCGTCGGTGTTGGGTGTATGCAGTGCCCGAACTTCGTTCGCGCTTTCTTCTCTGTTTTAAACTCGCAAACTTAATTAGAGCCACGGGCCTCAATGGAGACAGTCCCCCGGTCTTCGGGACACCACTACTCGGTTGATAGGGTGCACGAATAACGAGAGAAAGCGTCGAATACTGTCCGAGGGCCTATGTAGCTTGCATGGAATCCGGCAAAGCGAGTGCGGCTGCAATGTTTTTAAGCTCCATCGCTTTCCGCATGTCTGGAACTGATGAACCATTTATAAATTTTTGGTTGCAATGGGACTATTTCAACGTATCCTTTTTTAGGTATCAACAAGCGATATATCGTACACGGCGCGGGAACCTCAATTAACTTTTGTAAACAACCGGAGCTGCCACCGATCGTTTTTCTGCGCTCCTTTTTCTTGCGTGTCTGTGTTCTTATAATTCCTTGTGGTTGAATGATGAAGACGTTTTAGATGTACTTATATAAAACCGCAGAAAGCCTCAAAGCATCTTCGAATTATTTTACTATTTGATGCAATATTTTCAGTATTCACCACCTATTTCTATCGCTGGCGCCTTCGCTGCCGCTGTTCCCCCCGTCGTTGTTCCCCCTGTCGCCGCACTGGCGGATGCATGACTCGAAGAAAGAGACGCGCACACTGGGCTCAAAAACGCAGATCGCAACACACGAGACGTACCCTGCAGCAAATATCATGCGCTTCAAAGTGCCCAATCAACGGAAACAACCCACCAGCGTCACTCCAAGGAGCGCTTTTGCCGGCTCTCTGGTATCGCGCAGGAGGTCGCGATTCAGGAAAACCGACAGAACTGACTTTTCATTAATTTACAGCCACACTTGGCGGCGGGACTGAGCATTCAACTAAGTCTTGTAGATAATAAAATCGAGTCAATGTCACCACTGCAAAATATCAATATTAAAACAAATCCAGTTACAAAATTTTACAAGCTGAAACAGCAATTAGCACGAGAAAACACGCATGCACTTTGGGAGTGTGCCCCATGTTCGTCGGCGGTACAGCGTTCGGCGCGCGCTCCACTAACAAATTATTCCTAGCACAGACGAAAATATGGCATTGAGGAAACGTCTTTCCGGTTTACGGGCGCAATCCACTGCCGCCGGAGACCGGGGACATTTGGAAAGCGATAGAGCTTAAAGACATAGCAGCCGCTCTCTCCTTGCGTAATTCCTTGCAAGCTACATAGGTCATCGCAGAGTATTCGACGGTTTCTGTCGTTATTCCTGCACCCTATAACCGAGCAATGGTCTCCCGATGAGCGGGGGACTGTCGCCACCGAAGCCGTGGCTTTTATATAATTTTTCTAGTTTAAAACAGAGAAAAAGGCGCTAAGTTCGGGCACTGCACATTCCTAACACTGCATGGCGAAGCCTCTCATCCGGGACTTTCACTCTTTCGAAGGTCCCAGCAAGGGGTAAAGCGCCGGTAGCCCTTTCCCCTTTTCTCTCTTGCCCTCTTTCAGAAAAAACGGTCTATAGGCCCATTACATTAATATCAGACTTCAACATTGCTTAAATTTAGACTCTTGCTACGCTTTCTTAAAGTTGTTTCTCTTCAGAAAAGAGATTGTTGGAAAAAAAGTACTACAATCTAAAAAAAGTAGATTGTTGAAAAAGAAGTAAAAGATTGTTGAAAAGAAAGTTTTTTTTGAAACCCTGTCTCGGTGTGTCCAAGCGTTTCCACCGACTGACCTGGCAGCCAGGGGACCGGCCTATATATAGGCGCGACACCCACAACGTCTCGAACGCAGCTGAAGGTTTATTCTAAAGCCACACCCTTTTACAGGGGTACACCGCAGCCACCGCCAAGAACCCTAGCACCAATTCACACCCCCAGATTGTCAACAAGGCCAGCAAAAGAAGTACCCTAGACGCTTCCACACTTGCCAAGGTCAACCAACTGACTAACAAGTTTAAAAAAACACCATTTGCAAAACGTTTGTCAATTACCATTGACTGGACACTTACACATTTTCAGCAGTACCACACTTGAAAATTTAAACCGACTGACAAATACACCAAAAAATTACATTTGTAAAAACGTTCGCACCCGCTTGTCAATCACCATGGACGGGACACTTATAAAATTTCCAGCAGAACCAATACTAAGAGTCTCTTTTACTGCGCGTGGCAACTGATCGAGCTCTCGGCTTATCACAGTGGTTACCGTCCAATCAGGATGACAATGGTTGAAAATTTGTAAATGTTCTACAACTTCTGAACCTGAAGACTGGCGGAGAACACACCTTTTGTGCTCTATGATTCGCTCATTAACACAACGTCCATATTTACCAAGGTATGAAAGTCGACATGCCAAAGGAATATTATAAACAACACCTTGATATCCAACGGCAGGATTGCTATGCCTTTTCCCGCAACTTTTTCTACCTCCCGTGAAAGGAGGTAACCTACTTAATCTGAAGTAATTCTTGAAAACTACCCCTACGCCGAAACGGGCGCGGCTAGTGCTTTGAGGTTATGGGATACTGCATAATAAAAAGGCACGGACACCCATTTGTCAGCTGTTTGTTTTTCGCATCTTGTTCTGAAATCAACCAAGTTTTCTTGCAACGCCCATAAGTAAAACCTAAAGGATACCCTGAGTTAACCAAGCGTGAGAATTGGAAAGAGAAGGCTTCCTCAAAGTGATGAGCCCAAGACTTCTATAAGGCGATTCTAAAGAGAAAAAACTATTCCCCTCTTCGCAGTTTTCAGATGACATCTCTGGTAAAGCAGAACGGGGTTAGGTGCCTCCTCCGTAGCTCCAGCATAAACCAGCCGAAGAAAAAACCTTCGTGTTCAAAAGCGTAAGGCAGCCGCAAATAGAATCCTCGGGTGTGAAAGAAAGGTCCTTAGCATGTTCGTTGAATAATGCTACCCACCAATCAACAGAAGGCCCCCCAACAGACAAATGAAAAGGTCGTCAACGTACCGCCTAATTATAGGACAACCCTGCGGTAACGACTGCAGCTTCGCATGCAAGGCCTGATTGAGAGTACTAAGAGAGATCTCTGACAAAATAGGTGCAAAGAAAGAACTTATACAGACACCTTCCTTCTGTGCATAGGTACACATCTCAACCTCAACCGCTGTTGACCTAAACTAAAACTCGATTAGGGACACACAGCTGCCGACACCAATCCCCGACGCAGATTGGATCCTTATCAGGCTCCTTTCTAACCAATCACTAAGCGTGCGGATAAGCAGAGTCTTATTCAGCGAATAATAAAGATCCTTGATATAAAGTGAAGCCACCACACAGCGTTTTCAAGGAAAAGGACCCAATGACGTAATCAATTCTGAGTTCTGGTAGATCTACTTTAGAAACCCATTTCCAAGTGTGCAAGAACATGCAAAAGCTTAAGGAGTCTGTCGTAGAGATTCTCAAGGATTGTGAATGGAGCTTTTTCGTTAAGAAAGTGACCAGTGCAACAGGGATGGCCTTGTCAGTGAAGTTCCGTCTGAAAGACCATAAACCGCAGCTACCTCGGAGGATTATCATTAATGAAAATGGCACATAATAGCATGCTTGTCAATTTTTCTTCAATCGTGCTTTAATGCCCTAAGGGTTGATAATTCTCTGTCGCTACAGAACTCAGAAGAATTGATTACGTCGTTGGGTACATTTCATTCAAAACCCGGTGTGGTGGCTGCACTTTATTTGAAGGATCTTTATTATTCGCTGGATAAGTCTCTCCTTTTCCGTAGCGTTAGCGACTGGGTAGAAAGCAGCTTGGTAAGTTTCTAATCTGTGTCGGGGTCAATGTCGGCAAAGGTGTGTACCTAATCGAGCTGTATCTTAGCTCAACAGAGGTTGAGGTGTATATGTGTACCTATGCGCTCACATAAGGTGTCTCCATAGGTTTTTCCTTAGCACCTATTTTGTCAGCGATCTACCTTAGTACTCTCGATCAGGTCGTGCATGCGAATCTGCAGTCGTTACTGCAGGGTTGTGCTATTAGTCGGTACGTTGTCGACTTGTTTATTTGTGTGTGGGGGGTGGCTTCTGTTGATTGATGGGTAGCATTAATCAACGAGCAGGCTAAGGAACTTTCTTTCACTCGTGAGGACTTTATGTGCGGCTGCCTTACGTTTCTGAACCTGAAGGTTTTTTTTTTCGGTTGGTTTATGCTGGAGCTAGAGGAAGGAGGAACCTAAACCGGTTTTGCTTTACCAGAGCTGTCATTTGAAAACTGTGAAGAGGGGAATAGTTTCTTTTCTCTTTAGAAATGCCTTACAGAAATAGTGTGCTCATCCCCTTGAGGAAGCGTTATCTTTCGAATTCTCACGCTTGGTCAACTCGAGGTATCTTTTTAATGTGCTTTTGTGCGTTGCAAGAGAACTCTTGGTTGATTTGGGAACAAGACGCGAAAAGCAAACAGCTCACAAATGGGTGTGTGTACCTTCGTATCATGCAGTCTCCCATAACCTCAAAGCACAAGCCGCCCGTTTCCGCGTTAGGCTAGTGATCAAGAATTACTTCAGATGAAGTAGGTTAACTCCTTTCACGGGGGGGGGGGGGGGGGGGGGGTGCAGAAAAGGTTGCGGGAAAAAGCATAGGAATCCTGCCGTTGAATGTAAAGAAGGTCATACATAGGTCAAACTGGCCGTTGTATTAATGAGCGAATCAAGGAGCACAAAAGGTGTGTTCTCCTGCAGTCCCCAAATTCAGAAATAATAAAACGTTTACAAATTTGCAACAATTGTCATCCGGATTGGACGGCCACCACGCTGATAAGCCGAGAGCGCGATCAGTTGAAACGAGTAGTAAAAGAAAACAAGAACACAGAGCAGGTTGGCACAGATGACTTGAAACACGAAAGAATATAACACTTGGGGACGGACACACACAGACAGGACAGTTCTTTCAATTAGCAAACCGACGTTTATTATGCGCCCTCAATGGGTCAGCGCTTTTCTGACCGAACCCTCATAAAAGAGGAAGAAAACCCGTGATGAAAAAAATATAACGCCGCTGGAAAAAGAAAAAGGGAAAAGGAAAAGAAGCAAGATACTCGATATTAAAAGAAATAATTAAAAAAGATTCCTATCTTCCCTAGAAAAGAAGAAAGCACCACAGGAAAAAGAAAAAAGAAAAAAACGCAGGACCAACTCTATCAAAAACTCTACCTCTGCCTTGGTTAACCTAAGGGAGGGTGAGGCATAGTTCAAATCATTCCCGGCTATCTTAAAGGACTCAATAATTTCTCATCCTAGTCTGTCCTTGTGCCTCCCAATGACTCACGTAGCTTTATCCACCAAAAATTGGTTTCTTCTTTTTGTATTGCGGGCGCCTTTATTTCCTCTTCGTCAGGTCTCAAATTTACAAGGGAAGATCCCACGCACAAAAGTTTGCAGTTTCTTGATCTTCGTATACACCTACCTTCCCGTTTATGCTGGGCTTTCCAACAGCGTTCTAAAAAAACTGTTCTCCCTTTCTTTATTTCGCACTCTAAAATGGTCAAGCATGGAAATCTCCGGTTCCTCTTTCTCTCCTCCCGTGCTAAGTCATGTGTCCACCTTGTTGAGTTCAGCTTATCAACACAGCAAGAACGCCTTCTCAAGGCTGGGTACCCAAAAGATATTATTTCAACCACCCTCATTCGTCTAACCTTAGGTTCCGCGAGCTCTTGGTCTCCCAGAAAGAGGACTTCTCAGGTAGTCACCGAACCCTACGTCCATAAAACTTCGCACCGCCTGAAGTCCATTGCAGCGCGGTATGGCACTTATGTTGTTTTCTCGTGCAAGACACGCCTAATACAACTATGCCAAAAGGTCAATAACAGCAGAGGCCCCAAAGTCTGCTCCGTCCAGCATGCCAGCCCGTTTGTCCCCTGTGACGAGAAGGTTGTGTACCGTATTCCCTCTACTTGCGGGTACCGGTACGTTGGGTAGACCGGCAGGTGTCTCAACACACACCTCCGGGAGCACTTTCTCCAAGTAAACCATGCGTCTAGTTACTCCCTTCATCCCCTTCGTAGTGCACAACCACACTTGTTCAAACTGTGAGCTATTCTTTCAAGCTACGCGAGTCATTGGGAGACACAAGGACAGACTAGGACAGGAAATGTTTGAGTCCTTTAAGATAGCCGGGGATGATTTGAACTATGCCTCATCCTCCCTCATTAACCAAGGCAGAGGAACACTTTTCGAGAGAGGAGATAGAGCGGTGAGCTGAAGTTGGTCCTGTTTTTTTTTTTTTTCTTTTATCTCTTCCTGCGGTGTTTTTTCTTCTTTTTCTAGTGGAGATAGAAATCTTTTTTTAATTATTTCTCATAATTTTGAATATCTTGTTTATTTTATTTCTCCTTTTCCCTTTTTCCATTGCGGGTTTTCTGTTTACTGTACATAGACTGCAAAACGTATATGAATTTGTGTTCAAAGAAACATATTTTAATAAAGTGAGTTACTCTGTTTTTTTATCGCAATCGCGCCATCTGGAGCAATTTCCCCTATAACTGGGATTGCTATAGCAACCGACGATATTTGGACTTTGATATGTAACCACTATCACTGAACCTGCAAAGATATCAGATTATTTAGACAATATTTTCAAAAACGCTTTACATTTACCCCAATTCGTAGAAGAGCTCAAATTCTCATATGTTTATTTATTTATTTATTTATTTATTTATTTACAGAGTACCTACATCGCCTCGAGGGCATTATTGTAGGAGGGGCAGGAAATAACACACATACATAAAAAACCCAAAGTGATCACTTGTCCGCACAGATTAGATATACAGCCGAGAAAAAAATACACTGTTGTCCAAGGTGCTCACCACATCATCAGGCAGGAAGTTCCACTCTCTAATTGTCTTTACAAAAAAAGAATGACAGAAGCTGTTTGTTTTATAGGAATATTCAAAAACTTTTCTAGAGTTATCACACCTAGCTGAAACATACGTTGGCCCCAAAAGATACTCATTCTTATTAATACCAGTATTATTATAATAAACGCGATGGAAAAACTTCAATCTTAATTTTTGCCTTCGAATGCTCAAGGGCTCCCATCCCAGCATGGTTTTAACCTCTGTCATTCTAGCGTATGGATCGTAGTTGTTACTAACAAATCGCGCTGCTTGATTTTGAAGTTTCTCTAATCTATCGATCAGATACTGCTGGTAGGGATCCCATATAACGCACGCATAATCAAGCATTGACCTTACGTGCAAGAAGTAAAGAGTTTCTTTTACGTCTCGGGACGCGTGTTTGAAATTTCTACGGATAAAAAACAACATTTTACTGGCCTTATTAATTGTGTAGTCAATATGTTTATTTCATTTAAGTGATTGGTGAAAATAAACGCCAAGATATTTACATTCAGAGACATTACCGATTGTCAGGTTTTCGATAGTATAACTTGTAAAAAAATTTAGAGACTTTTCTAGCAAAATTAATGAGGTTACATTTTCCAATATTTAGGCTCATGTTCCATTGGTTACACCAGTATGCTACCTTATCTAGATCGCTCTGTAGGATCTCGATGTCTCTCGTCGAATTTATTTCCCTGTAAATAACGCAATCATCAGCAAAAAGTTTTATTGTCGACCGAATATTTTGTACAATGTCGTTAACGTAAATTAAAAACAGTAACGGTCCAAGAACACTACCCTGGGGGACCCCTGAAGTCACGGAAACGACTGAGGATTTACTTCCATTTAAGACAACACATTGCTCACGGTCAATTAAGTAATTTCGTATACAATTTAGTACCTTACTATTAATATTTATAGAGGCTAGTTTTATCAGTAGAATGTTGTGTGGTACCGTGTCGAAAGCTTTGCTGAAATCTAGAAAGACTGCGTCTACTTGCGTATTTTTTGTCATTTGCTTTTAATAGGTAATGCTGGAACTCTGCTAATTGCGTGTTGCATGAAAATGCACTCCGAAAGCCATGCTGGGATGGAGTAAAAAAGTTAAAGCTATCAAGGTATTTGAACATTGCGCTATATAAAATATGCTCAAAAAGCTTAGAGCAAACTGACGTTAGTGATATAGGCCTATAATTTTCTACAAGATTCTTATCTCCGGATTTAAAAACTGGAATCACATTCGCCGTTTTCCAATCTATTGGGACCAACCCTGTCTCAAGTATCGTTTTAAATATTATAGACAAGTACTGTGATACAATCTCGGAACACTAAATGAGAATAACAGGTGATATACCATCAGGGCCAGTTGCCTTTGACTGATCTAGGCCGCGCAAAAGAGAGCCAATACCATGAACATCAATATCAATATCCGCCATCATGCCAGTAAAACAACTATTCGGTGACTCCACCACATACCCAGAGAATCCCGGAGAAAATACCGATTTAAAGTAGGAATTGAAGCATTCTGCCTTCTTCACATTTTCCTTTAACATTTGGCCGTCAACACTAAGAACTGGGATAGAAATATCGTCTTTCCTGTATGTCTTCACATATTTCCAGAATACCTTTGGGTTTCGTTTAAGATCGCAGTTTAGCCTGGTAAAAAATGACTGCTTAGCTAACTTTATTGTTACTTTTAATTGATTATTAATATATTTTAACCCTTGCAAATTAAGGCCAAAGTTATCTTTACAACGTTTTTTGTAAGCCCGCCTTGCTTTCCCCAGTAGTTTCCGTATTTCGGCATTAAACCAAGGTTTTTGTTTACGCCTTAGCCGCAAAGTTCTTGAAGGTACAAAAGCCTCAACTAATTCCAATATTTTAGTGCGAAACAAAATCCAAATCTCCTCTGTTGTACAAGACTCAGATAAACATGAAAAAGTTAGAAAATATGTCTGTAATGCATTATTGATGGCGTCAAAATTACCGTTTTCATAGATGAGTACTCTGCGTGGCTCTTGTTTCTGTTCAGGTACGCCTGATACATTCAACTCGGTAACAACAACATCGTGATCACTTATTCCAGGATATACCTGGGCGCTAGAAACAATATTTGGGTCATTGCATAAGACGAAATCTAAAACTGCCGTCAGTCGAGTCGGCTCCATGACATACTGAATCAGACCAAATGTATCTATCAATTCTGTGAACATAGAATAAACACGCAATTTGCTTCTTGCCGTCGTCCCAGTTAACCACGAAAAGTCTGGCAAATTAAAATCGCCTCCCAGAAAGACGGTGTCTGGTATCACTGATAACATATCTGAGAGTAAAGAAATGCTTGTTTCATTTCCGTCTGGCGGACGGTAGATAGTTCCAAACACCACAGTGTTACGATACGATACGATACGAGTTTATTTTTCACCACAGATACATGTGGTGAATGGGAGGCCGGAGAAAAAAGCTGCAGAAATGCAGCTTGACTAAGCTCCGGTCCCCCCCTTCAGCAGCTACGGCAGAGCACAGGGAGATCTATTTACGAAGTATGTGAATATGACATATGATGGACAACATGCAATGCTAAATGAACAGTTCAAGGATAGTACTTTTGAACAAATGTACAACATCAATATTTCTATCAAAGTAGCTATTCAATAAAACAGGCAAAGTGTAACTTATTCTTTGTTTACCATAATTGGTCCTACACTTCGGAATCTGCCAAGGCTGGTGATGTCTACATGAATAAAAGTCCGATTTTTCTTTTATATCCGATAGTTTAAGAACAATATCTGAGCGCCCAAATGCCGCATATTTATACGCGATAGTTAATCGGTAATCATGGAGCTGGTGTATATTCAGAATTTTGTACGATTTAAACAAGGACTGTGTTGGATGTATATAGGGGACATTTGCAATTATTCTAATCACCTTTTTCTGCAGTAAATGTAGTAGGTTTAAATTTGAGAAAGATGTGTTTCCCCATATTTTACAGGTAGAATTTGTAAATCATCCGCATCACGACTGCGACTATTGCTAATACACATGACTGAGGAATATACCTCAGCTTCGTCTGTAGGGGAAAAAAAATAGTGATTGTGATGTTGATAAAACACTTTTTGACGCATTAGAGTTGTAAGTGCTACTACCTATGTTCACGAAGAAATTATTAAATTCGTTCGCGAGGTGCTGGCCACTTAAAACTTGTCCGTTCCGTTCTAGGCTTTCAAGCTTATTTGAGCTATATGACGTATTAAAAACACTCTTTAAACGTTTCCACAACAGATCTGCTTTTCTCAGGCACTCAGCATCGAATAAGCTAAAGTAATACGTCTTTTTTGCTCTTCTAATATCAGTGGTTAATTTATTTCTGTACTTTCTAAATTCTTCTAATACAGTTTTATCTCGAGTTGTCAAAAATAATTGATAAAGCTGATATTTTTTGCGTGTTTTTTTCAAAAGGGTTGATGTCATCCAAGGTTTCCTTCCCTTTCTTGACCGGAAAGCAGTCAAATAAGCCTGTTTAAACTTTTCAATGAACTTGTCATACGCACTATCAACGTCAGCACTGCTGAATATATCCTCCAGTCCGTGTTGAGTAGCCTATGTCTAAACATATCTAGTGTGGCTGGTGTAATGTCCTGAATGGTTATTGTAGTTGTTTTCATGTTTGCGTGGTTTCGTATTGTGTCGACCAACATAATATGGGCAAATGGTCACTAATGTCTGAACTTATTACGCCAGCCTTGACCTTTTCCTTATCATAATTAGTAACGAATAAATCAATTAAAGTTGATGTGGTCGACGTAGTGCGAGTGGGATGCGTAATACAATTGATAAGTTATTCACAGTTATTAATAACAACAGGTCAGTAGCGCTTGTGGTATCCTCTAATAAATTTATATTGAAATTTGAGGACTAACGTATAAATCAAATCTAATCAAATCACCACCGTGCAGTTCCTCCCTAGCAGATCTTAAGAAGATCATCGCAGTGTTCAATCGATATGATATGCGCGTGCTCTGCTTTGCGGGCTAAAATCTTGCCATTTTGTACCCACACGAATTTCCAGCCGATATCACGTTTCCTAGCGATAGCCTGACCAAGCAATTTCTTCAGGGCCGGGCACAAATGCTCGTTCACGAAGACAGGCGCGTTATCAGAAAGGCCCAAGTCTTCATTCGTTAGCCGTTTTACTCGCGCGCTTGCAAGTACCCTGTCACGCTTTTCCCTACGGATGAACTGCACGATAATGTTTTGTTTGCCGCGTTCTCGAGTGCGGACACGGTGGCAGATTCCAACGTCCGATTCATCAATCGGTTCGCCGATTACCTCCCCTAGCTTACGCAATGTTGAAATGAGATTCTCGTTTTCGGCCACCGGAATACCTTTGACTTCAATATTATAGGCGCGAGAGTGTTGTTCACAGCGTAAGATGCTCGCTTGGTTTGCTCTCATTTCTGTTTCAAGCGCGAGGCACCTTGCTCGCAGTTCTTCGTTTTCTTTCTTTAGTTCCTTGTTGATTGTAATTCCGCTTTCAAGCTTCTCCTTAATATCCTCATATTGAGCATTGATGAAGTCCATGCTGGACTTCATTTCTCTTATATCAGTACGAAGATCACGTATTTCACTACGAAAGACTCTCTCTAAGGCTTCTCTCATCAATTTCCATTCAGTCTTCATTTCATCCCGTAACTCAGTAAAAAGTTTCGTGAGGTCTTTTGACATAGTGGTAAATAACACCTTATCACAAAAAATGGACGTGCAATTGCAATTGGCAGCAGCGACGGCAGTGTAGCCGAAAGGCTCAAAAAGTTTATATAAGAATAAGAAACCAACCTGCAAAGGAGTGCAGTCTTAGAAAGACGAGCCCAGTGCCGTCGCAGCTGCCAAGTGATGGGTGCTGCCTCAGTTCCTCTTCTTATAGCGCTGAAGCGAGGAGCGGTACCGTGAAGCAGCCAATCGTTGCGATGCGAACGTCCGAGCCGAGATCAGCAGCGGTGAAACAGCGAAATCAGTCTTGGACAGAGGCCAGTCGACGCTGATAATTTGCAAATGGCCGTTCAGCAGGCAGTCGAAGATCGCAGAAGTAGGGCCGTTAGCTCGGAACTGGCGGTCGAAACGGTCTGCAAAGGAGTGCAGTCTTAGAAAGACGAGCCCAGTGCCGTCGCAGCTGCCAAGTCGTTTTCCCTTTGGGAAAACGAACGCGACACCACACCGACTCAGAGTCATTCTCAAATTTAACTGCACAGCTACTCCACCAAGATGAAACCAGCAAAAAGACTCCTCCTCCGTGTCGATGTCTGTCTTTACGATATACCGTAAATCCCGGCGGAAAAACCTCAGTGTCAGAGACCGTATCGTCCAACAAAGATTCGGTCCCCATAACAATCTGTGGATTCAAAGTCATTATTAAAGATGCAAGCTCATCAACTTTATTCATGATGCTACGGCAGTTCACAACCAGAACCGTAGGTTTCTCTGGCATATCAACAATGTCATCTTTGCTTGGTCTGTTGATAGGAGGTAGGTGTCGTCATTCCGCTACGATCTCGGAATTAGTCGGACGATGCAGGACTGGTTGACACGTGTCGCTGTCCCAGATAAACGTCTGCCTATTTATTACTAACTTATCATAGTTCAAATAGACCCGGTTTTCTTTATTTTGCCTTTTCTCTTTTGCGTAGTTCCAGAGTTGCCGCCGTTTTTCTTGAACTAGGCGACTGAAGTCTTCCGAGACGCTGATCGGGGTATTTTTAAACCTAAATGCATTTCGCCTCACATTTTCTCTGGCTTTCCAGCAAGCAAAATACGCAACGATAGGCCGATTTTTTGCATCTTTAAATGCTCCCACGCGGTGGGCTCTTTTGATCTCAACATTGTCGATATATAACGTTTCTTTACAGATGTACCTTATTAGTTTCTCAGATTCTTCCCATGTCTCTTTTCTGGAGTTGTCGGGAACACCAAAAATACTAAGTTTGATCGTCGACTTCTATTTTCAAGGTCGTCTAATTTGGCTTCAAGTTTAAACTCACTTTCTTTAACATGTGCCACGCGTCTTTCTAGTACCTTTGTCTTTGAAATTACGGCATCAATCTTATTCTCAAGATCAGCTTGCCTTTTTTCTATGCCTGTTAGCTTTGCCAAAACAGTTGCTTGTCCAGACTGCAATTCTAAAAGTATGCTTTCAATTTTTCCCAACTGTTCAGCTTCAGCCTTAGACATGGGACCGGGGTTTGATTCCACGTCCCCTGCCAAGAGGAGCAATGCTTCCGTGAACAAAAGACAGGAGTCGAAGAACTGTAATGTTAACCCATCAATCACCCCGACACCAAAAAGATATGAACACCAGTGCAGCATGCGTTTGTTGATAGGGCACGACACTCTCACAAGCAGTAGATTACTTGTTCGATAGCATTTAGAGCATTTCAAGTAACCAACCTGATACATGAAGCAACGTGAGTACGGGCCGAAAAGAGTGCCGTGCCCCAGTGGTGCCGGACGAGGTAGCTCCCTTTTGTGGCTGTGGTGGGGCGGATCCGGAAGTGTCCCTCGGATGTGTCTTAAAAAAAGTACTTTGAGAAATATATATATTAATTGCTCTTTTATTCAGAATACAAGGCACATATTGGGTGATTTGCTTTTGGTCGATTGGCGCCTTACCCAAGAGCATCGGCAACAGAACCCCAAGAAATCTGAACGCACAGCTTGTTTATGGGCCAGATTTCAAGCGAAAATCAATACGCTCGGTTATGACAAAAAATCGTTAGACACGGTTCAAGGCAATATAAATATCGCACAACCCATAGCAGGCAATGCATAAGCATACGAATCGAAGCAGACTATGTCGCGATTAATCGCAACAAGCGATATCTACTAAGCGGTTGAGTGGGAATCAAACCCTAGAACGTGCGATCCGTAGAACAAGCCGCGCGTCTCTCCTCTTTCAGCTGTCACTAAGGTCACATATGCAATAAGAAGCAGCGCCTAATGTACAAAGTGTCTCGGCAAAAAGTTACAGCGTTTTATTTTTTTGTTTGTTTTGTTCTTCATTGCAGAAATAAGCTATTCGCGTTTCCAACTCGTGGCTCGCCCTCCCGCGGCGGAAACGTGAAGCGCTCTATGGGGAGGGCCGCCCGATTCTCCTTCGCGGCGGGAACGGCGGAACTGTTCGCGATCATGGCTCGCGAAATGTCTTTTCAGAACTGAAACAACACTCTTCGCTGCCCCAATCGAGTGCTGTAGCCGGTATGGAATTGTACTTTACCAGAGAGTTTTAGTATTGCGTATAGAAGCAAACGCAAGCACTGTGCGTTTGCGTTAGAGTTGCGTGCTCCATGCTGCGCATGCGCCTCATCTCCATGTTCCAATCCAAGACCGAAATGTTTGTCCCCGCGCACTCGCAGAGTGGAACACATAACGTTAACGCAAGCACACAAAGGTTGTGTTCGCTCGCATTTGCAATTCTAAAATTCACCACTGATTCACCGGTTTCAAACGCCAACGAAACGTGCTGCAGTGAGCAGACAAGAAAGCGGGAAGGCGTTCCTTCGAGCTGGAAATGCTAAAAGTGGCAGAGAGACGTCGCGTGAAAAAAGAAATGTTCTAAAAACGTTGTAACTAAAGAAATTTTTCTTTTCTTTTAGTTATTCTTGGCGAGTTGGGGGCCTAGCGCGGAAGGGTTAAATGAGAGTTTGAAAGTTTTGCCGATTTTCAGAAGTCGCGACTTTGATAGCGCCGTATGCATCACCCACAATTACTGCAATTTTACATCGATTTCTCAAATTAGCTATAAAATTTTCATTGATTTTACACAATTTTTATTTCATAACTTTATAATTAAAATGCTGCAACTGCCACCAGTGATGATAATTTGCGTACTTTTGATTGCCATACTTGTTCGCACGTTTAAAATGAGAAAATAAGCGATAGAATATATTAGAGCTTGAAAAAGTACGTATTAAAATATATTAATTTTTAATACAAATTGCGGCAATGTGCCTCCTATAATTCCACGATCACAAACATACGCCATTTAACCATATTGTCACGAATAAAAACCTAAACTTGATTAGTAAAACTTAAAATAAACGTTTAATGCGGCGGACTTGTGCCTAGGAACATAGAGTACGAAATACAGTACATACTTTGACGGCGACGGAAGGACGACTGTCTTAAGCAACCGTGCGAGGCTTCTTTGGTAAGCACGGGAGTATCTAGACATTTCTGAGCTCGAACAACAAAAAGATTTTCGAGTCATCTTGTACATTCGATTCATGCAAACAAGCGCTGGCGCGGATCGAACCCAAGCCAGTGGAGCACGCTGCAGACCCAGTTATTCGGACGCGGCAATATTAGGTTTTCCAGAAATCCATGATTTCGTGGTATTTTTCGCGTATGCAGATCTCTTATATTGTTATAAATATAGACAAACAGTCAAACACTAGATCTAATATAAAGTCCTATGCATCACGCGTTGCTTTAAAAAACACGTTTCTGCTCTCTTGCTGGAATTGTCTTTGAGTTTTTTAGCGAGAACAGCGTTTTTTTTTTAATTTGTACGTCTCGTGAACGTCCAATAAACTAATCACCCGTGGCAATATTTTATAAAATTTTATTTGATCATGTTATTCTTGCACTCGGAATAATGTTAAAGCACTTAATCATTTAAATACCCAAAAAGCCAATAAAAAACCCGCGGTTTATTATTTAACATCACAATTATCTTAGCGAGAAGAGGCAACAAGAACACACAAATATCAGCACTGATTTTTTAACACATCCAATATTCTATGTTACCTCTAAAGGGTATAAAATACCCTGTCTCTAAAGGGGCACTGAGCTCCAAAATATTCTGAAGTGACTGGATCGAACATGTATGTCAGAAAATAAAGTTTCCGCGAACAACTGCTTTAGCTCAGTAATTACGCTGTGAGACACACCTTGAGTGAGGAAAGAACCCGAAAGTAACACCTATACCGAGAAAATTGAATTAAAAAAGAGAGGCTAGTTTCGGTTTGCTTCCAAAATTAAAACGTGCCTCCTGGCGTAAGTATTACGCTGAACACCGTTTTCGTTTTTCGGATAAAGAGGTGACCTGCCCTCATAACCCCCTGGCTTCATCGTATAAGCAGAAGTAATTTGTGTCGCTCAGTGAAGCCAGCACACTAGACAGGCTCAGCAACTGGTATAGCGGCAGGCATCTCCGTCCCTCACTGTAACCGCCATTTTAGAAAACGACTGGCGCCACATGAGTGGAGTGGAGCCGCAAATACGCATCGCCGAACGCGCCTTCTCCGCCCAGGTGTAGCACTAGAGGTCCGAACCAGATGCCAACGTTTCAAAACGAACAATTACCTTATTGAAATCTGATAGCTACTTATTCGAAATTTTAAATTGGGATATTGCTTCTGACGGACGTCTCGAATACATGAAGCTTTATTGGCGCCAGTAAACGAAAACGGGTCCCATTTTCCCACTGCAAGTGTTGGAAATTGACGGATAATTTTTGAATAAGGTAGAGGTTACTTATGAAATTTTGGCTACTAGTTCGGATCTCTAGCGCTAGATTCGGGTGGTGAATGAGCATTGAGCTACGCGTAGTTTATTTTGGATGTAAAAAATAAGACAACGAAGACTAAAATATTTTGGGGACGGGCTGTTCTTACGATGCATCATCGTGTATCAACCGTTTGGGGGTTTCCCGTACTGATAGTTTCGCTCGAGAGAAGCTCGTCCTCAAAAAGTAGGAGTGAAATATGGTGATTTACTGTCAGACCCGTTTTAACCCTTCGCACAGTGTCTTCAATAAAGTCCGTTCGATTACCTGGAAGGCCCAGTTCATTGTTTCTCGAACGAGCGTCGCAACCCCTTGGCGGCAATTCCTCTTCTACAATTTTGCGGTCGTCCTTCTTTTTTTTCGTTGCACCGATACTAAAAAGCAAGTTGCTGAATTTACAAATACTTTGTTTTAATGTTACAAAAAATGAGCTAACTGCAGATGCGTCTTGTCCACAAGGATCTTGCACATGTCATATGGCCTCATACAATGAATACGCTACTTTTAATCTGATTGCGTAAAATCAAGTGCCGTTCCTGCTTTTTCTAGCCTCCACCTCAAGCCTGCGATACCAACCTCATGGACATGGAACATAAATCGCCACACATTTTCAAGAAAAATGCTCCCTTCCTCCGCGAAGATGGCGTTACAGAGCGCCCTTTTCTGGACGTTCCTCTGCCCTGGCACGCCAAGCTGCTGTGGTGGTTGCTAAGCTTTGCTCAAATTCCCTCAAGCCTGGTACTAGTCCCCGACGGAAACCGACGGTGGGCCAAGCAAAGAGGCGCGCCCCCGCACGTTGGACACATAAAGGGAAGCAGTCTTGTAGAGCAGGCAAGGGCAACTTCGGCACTCGAACTATAAACTAAATTTTGCACCATTAAGAGAGTACAAACTGTGTTCCAGAGACTTACACCATCGATTACAACCTTTCAGCCCCATTACTTCGACCTAATACGCCCGTCTCAATAGTAAAATAGAGCGATGTTGCAAGCTCTTCATTTTTGAAGGTTGTAAAAAGGTTCTCAAAAAGTGCGCTACAGTTAAAGGAGGCGAAAACCATTTTTGAAAAGTGTTTACCACACTGATATCCGCTTTTGTAAAAGTTGTTTCAGTGACTATCTGGAATGTTTTATGCCTCTACTAATTTTTTGTTTTAGGCATGTTTCTTGGACTGTGACGTTAGGGAGTAAAAAATGTAACAGCAATCTAGTCATAAAAAGTCACAATCCCGCAAAAACACTGCTGTGCAAAAAATATTTTTTAACCCTCCACTGATGTAAGTTGTGCACGCTGGCTCAGCGGCTGGCAGAAAAAATGTCACGTTACCATAGCACTTTCAAAATGGTTGCCCCCATGAAAGCTTGCGCCACGGGGAGCAGGGCTGAGAAATCTAGCTTTTAGGGTCGGAGGACGAAAATCTCGCGGACATTCATTGCCGTATGTTGAAGCAGTATTGAGGTTCCTGCATGTTACTTCGACATGTGTACGAGCTGTCAAACCAATTTTCAAAGGGTATACAGCCAAATCTGACAGACTCATGTTGCTCCAGCCGCGTCCAGAGTTTGAGGACGGCACACTATTATCAGAATTTGAGCGGCTTGTACACGAAAACCTCCGCAACCCCATTAGGGAAATAGCTGAAGAATTGAACATTAGTCATGGCTCGGTGCATGACATGATTCACAATATTCTGCACCACTACAAAATATCCGCCAGGTGGGAACCAGGACAAATTACGCTAGACATTGGGAGCGTGAATCCACTGTGCACAGCGAGAGACCAAAAGGGGAAGTAAAAAAAGGAAGCACACCTCGTCACTAAGGCCAAAAAGGTCCGGGCAATTCCGACACAGGGTCTTTTCTGACCAGAAAAACCGATATTCAAACATTACATGCCGGGGACTCAGTGCCAACATAATGTCGTATTGTGACCTGCTCGTAAATGACTTGAAGCATTGGATCAGTTCGAGGCTCCGTGGTTTAATGATTTTTGGTGTGTTGCTCCAGCACGGCAATGTGCGCCGCCCACGGCACGTGCGACAAGCGAAACAAATTTCAAGGGTCAAGGGTTTCAGTGCATCTAGCATCCCCCATACTAAGCACACCGGGCACCTATCTTTTTAAAATTTTTACAGACAAATCAATGAAGTTCTCAGCAGAATGATGTTTCTTATGAGGACTGAGCTGCAATCGGTGGTGCATCCCTAGCTTCGACATCAGCAGCAAAATGTTTTCTTCCTCGGATTCCACTCGCCGGTGAAGCGTTGTTACACATGTGTTGAACGCGGGGAGACTATGTGAAAAGGCGGCAAATTGTTGTTATTTATGCCTTGGATCATTCTGCCGATAAAAATACACTGCGGTTACTTTTTGACCCAGCCTCGTATTATGTATAACGAAACGTATTAACAAGAACAAGGCAACAGAGGTTTAACTTTCTAAATTGCATAGGCAGTGCACGTGTGAACCTTGCGGCGTCAAGTTCATAAGGCGGAGGGGGGGCATGATTTTCGGCTCGTGTGTGATTTATTTATCATTGTTTGCGGTTTCTGTGTATGTGATATTTGTATAGGTGTAGGCTCCCCGTTGCGCAAGCTTTCATGGGGGCAACCATTTTGAAAGGGCTATGGTAACGTGACATTTTTTCTGCCAGCCGCTGAGCCAGCGTGCACAACTTACTTCAGTGGAGGGTTATGGTAACGTCAGCTTTCACGTTCATACTAAGAATGATTTGGTAATTTTCTTAAGGTTTATCCCTGTGACGAACAGATTTAATATCTTAAGTTTAAATATTTCTGTGTGTATCATGTCTGGTGCACGTCTCCGTCTGGTGTGTGTACCGCGCCTTTAAAATTGGAACCTTGATTTCCGCCTGATGATGTCATAAAAATGTCATGCCGCTGTTTGCCGCGAACGTGTCGGTGGTACTGCAACGGAGGTGAATGCAGCAGACGCCTGTCCTGCTGTAGATCGCTCTGCCGCGACACAAAAGATGGAATCCAAAGCGTACACGAGGAGGGACGCCACGACGACAGCAAGCGTGGCATCAGCTAGCCTTTTTTTTTTTGCCAGCATTTATTTGATTAACCGCCGGGATTGCAACATTTGACAGCATGACACACGGGATCGTGTAACGCACTTTGTTGACACTTCGGGATTTTTTTTCGATGGGATAGGGCGGTAAACACACAAGTTGGAGACTGGTTCAAGGCAGTGTACTCCCACCGCTCTGTCAAGCAGATCTACTACAGACGTTTGCGAACCGCCACACTTTAAAAGCTAGTCTGGCCACCGTGGACAGAAATCCTTTGTTTGGGAGCCAGTCTGAAAATCTAGACACGCCTTAGCAACGCTTGATTATCAGACGATCTACAGACGCCCGCCGCAAGGTGGTGACATCCAGAAGCGGTAATAAGCACAGGGCGTCTCTTCAGTTGCTTGGCATTCAGCATGCACTCGTTGCCTTCCGTGGTGTTTGGGCTGCGCGTGTAGGCTCGAAGCTCACGAGACTTTGAACGATTGTCAAAGGTACCAAGCTCAAACTGAAGACGTGACAAGTGAGATACCAGCCTTCCGTTCTTAAAAGGGCTGTGCAACAATTTTCAGACTTTGGCCAATTAACTACGGAAATTAATCTGCGTCACCTATGGAACGAAACGCAGAAAACCGTATTTTCTTGCGAGTGCTAGTTCTCATTAAAAAAACAAAATGAAACAAATCGAAGGTCAAAGTGCCTCTCAACTCTCCACGTCGACTTTCGAGTGACGTACTCTGGGGGTTCACGTGGTTTCCCCTTGGGTCCTCTTTTCAGAGACCCCCGCCGCTTCCTCCGCAATTATCGACTTTTAAAGGATTAGCCTCGTCGAAGGTCGCGGCGAGCGATCGACACAAAAGACGGTTCGCCATGGGGCTGACGGCGAGTGTAGCAGCGGAGGGGGAGAGGTTTTGTTGACTTCAGCGCATCCCCCAGAAACGCCGTCATTTTAGTTCCCGTAACCCCGACAGGCGGCTGCAGATCGGCAAATAATTCTTTCTTTGCTTTGCAATTACGCAGCAGAATAGAAGCTTTTCGGGCGAAGGTGACGCGTTTTTGGTCACTTGGGCTTGCATAAACAATATAAAAAATGCAAACTGCCAATTATTTCAACGTTAAAATCATTTCACTGCCCCTTTAACCTCTCAAAATGCTGTGGGGCCAAATTACTCCAAAAAATGCCAATACTGATGCTTTCGCGCAAATCACTTGTTAAGCCAGTTACCAAAACAAAACCCGGGTATTTGACTACGGTGCTTGATTGCAGACGCCGCCGAAATACAATATCGTTTCTACGTTTCTTTAACGAAGGCCGCAATCCCCTGATTAAATTGGGACGGACCTCGCTCTTTCAATCAACCCTTGCCCGTAACAGAATGAGCCCATCTAGTTCCTGTGTCCCCAACTAAACGCCACTCTGTTTTCCTCGTAAAACAACAACTACAAACAAGCTAATGTGACATTATAAATTACTTTAGCCTGGGCCCAAAGTTCAAAATATTGTGGCACTCAAGATGACAACAGCACCACAAGAATTCTTGCGTCCACTGTTGAGTATGGCTTGTTGCAGAGTGAGTCTTTATTGCATAAATGTTTTATCAGATCTTCCCAATCGCAGAGCTCACTCGGGATAGAGCTATGATGGATTTTTTTTTAAATTCTCGTCACCTGAACAATCTTTCTGAGGAACGAGCTTGCCCAACGTCAAAAACCGCGTCATGAAACGCGTCGACTATTGGCTCTAAACGAGGCGATTAAATCGCCAAGTCTTGAAGTGCCCGCTTTTTACGTTGAATAATCTCTATCACGGCAAATAGTTTCTTACTGGTCAAAATCATTTTTTGGGAGATATGGTTTTATTAGTTCAAACATCTCCTTGGATAAACGCCGCCGAAACTTTTAATTCGGTAGTTTCAACCACTTATGTATGAACCCACTTATCATAAATAGTATTGCTCGATAAAAAAAAAGAAGAAAGGTAGGTTAGAAAGTGTTATAATTTGTTAGTCATAAGATTTTCCGTAGCTAGTCTCTTGTGTAGTTCATGAAAATCCTCTAAAAAATAAATAACAGGAAGCCCTCAGGTTTTCTTGAGTTGTGTTAGTTTATTTGTTATTGCGTGTTGTTTCGAGTTTGCGAGGTGAACATGATAAATGCAAAAGGGCATGAAACTTTTTAATGAGGCAAAGTAACTGAGCCCGCGTCAAATGTCCACATGATGACGCATACAATTTTTTATTGATGAGGTAATGTGTACAAAATGACCTACATGATAAGCTAATATTTTATAGAGAAAAACTTTCACCAGCTTTATTACTCCGTCCAAGACTGGGGAGTACGAATAGTGGTGAGCTCAAACCACTTTGGATGTCTGTAGCGTGCACTAGTACCGTGCAAAACATACGCAAAATATGTTTTCTGCTATGAACAAATTTCTTCTCCCTGGTCTGTGTCAGCAGGATCAAGGTAGTGTAAATTTGTATTGTATATGACGCAAAATTTGCACTACCGCACAGATTCACTCTGAGCAGCCTCTCATCGCCACTTACCTCAGTTGGTATCATATCCTGCTAAGAATCATTTTGTTGCAGCTTCGATTCCCGCCGGAGGCGTCTTACTCATGCTGGTTTTAAATGTATCCTATTGCCTTATATGCAATATTATTTGACTTTAAGCAATGTGTAACGGACGCATATAACGCTGCTACGTGTCGGCGATTTCGTAAAATCCAGCTGACAAAACACATGCTGAATAAAATAATCAAAAGAAACTAAGAAACAATAAAAATATACTTTTCTTTCTTGCTTTCACAATTTAGGGAATTCTACCAGAAGGAAGAATGGTCGTTTAAGACTCGGGGAGACACTGAACTGTTTCCCAAGGAAGTGCATAAACGCGCGGCCAAGATGGAGTTATTGACCCATCAAATAAGGTTTGTTTTTCGTTCACTATATTTATTGAGGGTGCGCAAATATTGGTTGGAATAAAAAGTGCTATGTCATTACTAGCTGAAACGATGCTAGATATACCTCGACTACGGTGCATGGAGCGTGCTTCCGACTGGTGTGTCTAGCGTCACAATCCACCCTTGCATGAAAAGTCGTTCCGGGGTGGCAGCAAAACACGTCACAAATGCGGAGTGCCATGCTCTCGGATGTCGCGATACTGGCTGCTGGTTGTAGAAATGTGGAACTGGTTAAAGCAAACCTGTTGTAACTATAAATACTTGAAAAAAGAATAATACAAAAAAAAGTTGAGAACGATTACACAAAGTGTGTTTCGATTGACAGCGGTAGCTGCTGCGTTGAAGACAGGCCTGTCCAAGAAGAACTGCCTTCAGCCAGTGTGCTGTATAATAATTGCATTGGGTTGTTTGCTTTCAGTGGAATCGATGTAGGAGACGTCTCTGAGGAGAAGTATGCTTTGGTGGAATGATCGTGCGAGATGTTGCATGTGTTGAAGAAAGACATAGGATGGATGGATGCATGCTAACGGCTGTACCCTTTATGTCGGGCGGCAACCTGCGCCATCTAGCCTAGTCGTACGTCATTCAATTCTCCCTTGATAATTCCACCAGTCTTTCCAATGTCCATTTTGTTATTAAAATGAACTTATCATTCAATTTCGTTCTCGTCCGCAAACCCCAGCACTCCGGCTAAATCCGCCCCCCCTCCAAGGGGGGGGGGGGGGGGGGGGGGTGAAGCCCTGTTTACCTCAAACCCACACGTTATACAGTTCTGGTCTTTCCCTTGGCATACGGCAACATGGGTATCTCTTTCCCTTATACTTTGTCCTATATGTCCTGGCCCTCAATACTCCTGTTCCAACCTCGAATAACAACAGGTTCTCTCGTTGAGTATCATACCAAATTCCTCCCTTATTTTTGTTTCGTCCCCTTACATAGTTAATGTGATTGTCCCTGCATTCTTCCTCCCGCTTGTTTTACGCGGCTTCTTTACTTCATGTTTTCATAGAAGTAGTCTCTTCTGCCTCCTCACTTGACG
Source organism: Ixodes persulcatus (assembly GCA_013358835.2). NCBI lineage: Eukaryota > Metazoa > Arthropoda > Arachnida > Ixodida > Ixodidae > Ixodes > Ixodes persulcatus. Next base: position 76,661 of record JABSTQ010010664.1, on the reverse strand, counting down.
GTTGGTATTTTAAGTTTAGTTTTCGGGTTCGGTTTTTCCATTTAGTGTTGAAACCTTTTATGTACAGATGCGTATATACCTTTCTTGACCATCGTGTATCCTCACTTGTGTCCAGTCTTTGTTCAAATGTCAATTTACTGATCGCCCCTCTAGCGTCGAAACATGCCAAGCCCATGTTTCCCTGCACTCCTTCACTTAGTGTATTCCCATGCGCCCCCAGTGCCAGTTTGCCCACGCTCCTCTGCCGGGTCTCTAAGCGCGACTGGACCTCAGAATTTATCCATAATACCGCATTGCCAAAAGACAACCCCAATACCATGACTCCTTTCCATATTCCCCGAATAACATCGTACTTAAAGCAATTTCATAGTGCCATAAGCTTCATAATTTATGCATTCCTTTTTCTTTTCTTTAGCATGTTTTCTTCCTGTTCTTTTAAGTATTCTTTTCCCTCATTCAGCCATACTCCTAGGTATTTATACTTCTCTTAGTGTTCTATTAAAAAGTTTTGAATTTTTAGCGGTTCTCCCTGTAGAGGTGCAGAAAGTATATGAGAACGGAACCTGGGTGGCAGCAGTCGGGAGGCGAGAGAGCGTGTGCACACAGCGCGAGCACAGAGCGCGACCACGTGGATATATTGCGACGGTGGTTACCGAAGGGGTGAAGGAAAGGGGGGGGGAGGGAAGGGAGAGCGTCGCCGGAGCAAGAACAGCGGCGGCATACTGGGAACAAAGGAAGGGAGAGCGAGATAGAGAGCCTTGCCGTGTGTGAGGAACGAAGGCGAGAGGGAGAGCAGTGTATCTGCTTTAGATTGGGATTATGCGTTTGTACAGGAGCACATTTGTTTGCCGGAAAGGGATACTGGCAGCTAACTCTGCTACGAACCAAGCGTCGCGGCGAAGTGAGTTCGAACTCAGGCTGAAATTGTGGTCGTCTGCTATTGCATGTTGGAGGACATTGACAACTTGCGCTCCCTTCACTAACTCATTGTTCTTGAGCTGCCGCACACAAGCTAACATTCACCATTGGGTGAGCACTAAGAAGTGGCACATCAGTGGGTGCGGCACATTTCACACTTTTTGTGTGTTGGTGACGCGTTCTCACCACATTTTTGTTCGATTTTAAACTCGTGAGAGTGTTAAAAATATCTAATTGGCTGATTGCGCGCAAGCTGCGTTGTCACGTGCAATCAGCAGCCGAGAACGCTCTCGCACTCACTGTGGCTGAAATCGGACCCCAGTCGAGGACCCGCTCCAGGCACCATGCCTGAACCGAGTGATGTGATTCACTGAATCCCTTGAGGTCACAAAATCGGCTGAATGGTGGCAACGGACAAGTTGTCAGCTTTGACACCCACTGAGACACTATTCGACACTGTACTTAACTTTCTTCGCTGCAGTCCGTGTTTCTGTTGCCATTATCTCGTATTTTCGTAGGAAATGGTTTATTTTGAGACTGCAATATACAATGACACGCTATTTACGAATAAGTCGTCGTTTATCCACGACGGGTGTGGGCAGTGCGCGAGCCGAGAACCCCTATCCGCGTGAACTGAGGTGTTCGCGTAAATGTGCCAGGCCGACAACAGAGCCACCTCAGCGGCTTTACGACATGAGAAGGCCATGTCTTAATGTGTGGAGGCTTTCATTAAAGGGGCGAGTAAGAAGGCGGTGAACCTGGTAAGAACACAGAAAGAAAGAAAGGCGAGGACGAAACGGTGAAAGCGAAGAATTTGATTTTTTTGAGGGGCCACTCCCAGTGTCTCAAATATTGGTCGCTCACTGCTCGTTCGGGAAGCGGATCAGTGTCAATGAATACAACCCCACTAAAGAAACGATTACCTTCCTTTGAGCTTCATCTGAAGTTTAGCTGCATTGACTTTCCCAACCATCGTGTTAACCATCGTAAAAAAGAGCGTCCCGTGTTTCCCCCATAGCCATACTGCTAATTTATCAAATGAAAGACAATGTACGAACACAGTCTCACAAGTGTTTTTTGTATGAAGTTACTGCCACACACTTCTTGAGAAAACGTCTGCAGAGAGTTGAAAGTATACATACATGTGAAGCAAAGATTCTTGGAAAGGTCTTGAGCTGTCTCCACCGATAATTCCGCAACGATGTTTGCAGCAACCGCGGTGTCTTTTGCGGGACGTAAAAGCAGTGTAAACGCGGCTTTAGAGGACGGTTTAAGTAATAGAAAAATCGCGCGGAGCACAGAGCTAAGTTAGTTTGATTTCCACTTTCAGTGCCAAATCAAAGTTTCATTTCTGCGGACCTTACGAAACACGTCATCAAGTTACCCGGATGGCTGTTACACTGTGCCACGCCATAAGGGACGGACTTCTAGAGCCCAGGTGAGGACATGAGATGTTGTACTTACTTCGTTGTCAAACACAAAATAGGCCGTTGTCAAAACCATTTACTCGGGCAGAACCTAAAAGGTTGTTTAAAACATTTTCTGCTGCCGCCTTTTGCGTTGTTTTAAATTGTCCCCAAGGACAACGTATAATAAAAAGGTTTTATTAAAAAGACAAACAGAAAAGAAAACCAGCACTTATATTCTCTGACTTTCAGCTTCAAGAGCAATAAATGGCAAATCTAGAAATAACAAAATTACAATTCGGGAATCTTTTTAAGATACAACGTTAATCTGGATTTTGAAGAAGTGTGATGCAAAAAGAGCGGCTTATTTATAACTAATTATCTCAAGAATTACAATAATTTGAGATGGTTTTTATATGTCGCGATTCTGTACCTTATAAGCTACCAATATAAAATGTAAAAAAAACAAAGAAATGCCGTTATTCAGTAAATAACTAAAATATTTCATATTTGAGATACTTAAAGGGTGTGAAGCCAGATATAAAATCTTGGCACATTGATAATTTAGACCCATGTTGTTGTAAAAAAAAGAACTATCTCCAAACTCCAGTCTAAAAACATGCTTTTCGTGCAAAGCTCGTCAAACTATGAGGCGCTGAATAAATGCAGAATTCTGCGTAAAGTCCTCATTTTGAACTCTTTTTGTTCGCCTTCCGCCCATTAAAAAGCATACGGGAAGGGCCTTACAACGCACCTAGTATCGCTGCGGCGCAGCGTTGTTCAGCAACATAAAGTCCGTCTGCTTTCGTCGTCGTCACCATGGCAACGAACGCCGAATGGATGGAAGCACGCACGGTACCGCCGCCTGAAGCCAGCAACAGCTGACGCCATTTTACGAGCGCCGTCTGCTAGCCAAAGCCGAACGCAGTGTGTCAGATCGGCGGCCTTCGCCGGTGCGCCGCTGCCAAAGACGACGAAGCTGAGACACGCCGACGGCGATTGAGCAAGCAACAGCACCGCGGGACGGCTGCAACGGGGACATTTATTGGGATCAAAAACGCGAATTGAGCAAGAACAATTTTTATTTGAATCATAACGCGTGATATCAAAGTTAGGGACCACATACCTCTGTTGGGTCTTTCCTGTGAACTTTCTACAAAGACACGGGTAACGCATTCAGAAAACAGCTCCATTTGCAAAATATGGGGGCCCTGAAAAGGGCCGTTTAGACCGCTACCAGAACCAATAACTGACGTAACGAGCACTTGACAAGCGGTTAGCGCATAAGTCGTCTTTATGCACACAGGCGGGCGACGGGCTCAGCTCAACGGATCACTCGAAATCACCGGGGCCGTCAGAATCATAGTCCTCCACACTATAGGGAAGATCCCTGTCTGCGGCCAGGCTGTAGATTTTGGCGGCCGCGGCGACGAACGACTGAAATCTATCAGTGTTTCCGCGCGCATTCTGTCTCCTCCAAAACATGAACATTGCAAGCTGACCAGTGAAATGGTGGCTCTCGCGCCGTCCAGATGGAAGAGAGTTTTTGACGTGGGCCCAGGTGCCCTCCACCGTATTGGTGTGCGCACTAGTGTTCGGGTCCACAAAGTGCAGCTTGTGATTGACGGTGAGGTGCGTGAAGCGAGCGTCATCTGCAAGCTTGCGATAGCCAGCCTAACAGTCAGTGAATATCCTTGTTCCAGGGTGGCCCACTCGGCTATAAGCCCCTGCAGGGTTTTAGCGTCTCCACGGGAACAAAAAGCAGCCCCGCTGCCACGTTCCACACCACCGAAAACCCACTGGCCAGGCCTTAATAGCCGCGATAGTACTTTCGCCGCCCCGAACATACAGACGAACCGGATGACCAAATGGCCTGGTGTACAAGCCATGGATATTTTGAACACTTAATTTGTGCTCAATATTAAAGTGCATTCTCTCTCTCTACCCTCGTCTAGTTCTACAGTCACGCCTTCGCCGCCCAATAATCTCTGAATCCGTAAAGACGGAATTTACCGCAACCTCCCGACAAAGGCTTGTCCAATTTTTCTTGTCTTACGTGCGGCATCAGTCTCCCGCTAAATGACGGCGCACGGTAGGTTCTGGCACCAGAGGTAGATCATTTCATGAGTTGGGGAAGCGTCAGGTGCGATCCCTTGAAAAATTAACCGCGCCTTACCGAAACCTCGCCCCGGCACTGAAGCTTGACCGGCTTCCTCTTGGGCACCTCACGAGTCATCCACACACCGCACCTCCACGAATAGCCATCCGCAGATCTAGCGCGGACTTGCAGCGTAGTCACAGCTTCGCACTCTGGGCACGCACGACAACCCAGGAGCAGGCCCATGCCATGAAGCAAATTAATTGCTTTAAGAGGGCCTTTCATGGCGTCATGAAGACGGCACAAGTTTAAACACCATGGCACTGCGATGCTCGCCTCTGGAAGAATAAAGCGCCGAGGGGGTTTGAACGAGCAGACCCGAGCGCTTCTTTGCATTTAATACTATTTATTTGATCCACCATTTTATACCTTGTGACACCATTCTAAACGAACTCATTTGTTAATCGGTCGGACCGCCCCATCGCGTGACGAAACAAACGGCAATCGTATGCCCAGAACGGTTGCCACGGTCGGCATCGTTACAAAGAAGAGAAAAGTCGGACCCAACAACAAAGTGAAGTAACAAAATGAATAAAAATAAAAAGAAGGGAGCCGTTAGAATTTCGGACGACGTGTTTTTTGATGAGAGGTGTTGCTCGCATGTTCCTTGTTTGTTTTCGTTTTTGTTTCTTTACCCTAGAGGATGCGACGGACCCTTATTTGAAGCTGATTTGTTAATTGGCGTCTTGGCCGTCAGAATTTGACGTACTTTAAATAAAAAAGTAAGAATGCACAATATATGCCGTATTGCAAGACCGCTATACTCCGCACTCGGCGAGGCCTCGTGACGCCGCGGACGACGTAGGCTATTTATTTTGCTTCTTTCGATTTTTTTATCGCGACGACTACTCCACCGTGAATCAGAGTTTCCCTCGAGGTCCGGCGGTTTTTAAAAATTATTATTATGTCGTTTGAAGGACACTCTTCCTATGCTGCTCGTTCCTGACGCCATATAAATGTGGGGCCGGAAAAGTTAGCCACCACGTATAATAAAATCTAAAAAAGTTTAGTTCATGGTCGGATTGGTTTGCGGATAAAATTAGTCCAATAAAATTAGCCAATATTCAATTAGTCCAAATATTTAGCTTCGTTATTAGCATCTTTTGTGTGCATGCGTGAAATACAGCACCCAACGAGAAGACATGAGAAGAAACGCCGCAGCTGCTGGACCATAGACCATTTAGTGTCACCAAAATAATGGGCCGGAGAACGCGTGGCGGCATCAGGGTATCGTTTTGAAAGCGCTACAAAAACACGTCGAGGACACTGGACTTCTGGACCAACATAGAGTGCGTGCGCGTGTGATGTGTATGTACGCCATTCTTTCTTTTATATTATAGGCGCGAAAAATCCACACGAACTAGGGCCTGAGTAACAGCACCCAGATGTTGGCCGAGACAGCATTACTCAGCCCCTAGTCCGTGTGGATTTTTCGCACATATTGTCTAAAAAGAAAGAATGGCATACACAGACATCACACGCGCACGCACTCTAAGTTGGTCCAGAGTCCAGTCTCTCCGACGTGTTTTTGTAGCGCTTTCAAAACGATACCCTGATACCGCCACGTGTTCTCCGGCCCAGGATTTTGGTGACACTAAATGGTCTATGGTCCAGCAGTTGCAGCGTTCTTCTCACGTCTTCTCGTTGTGTGCTGTATTTTGCGCATGCACACAAAGATGCTAATAACGAAGCTAAATATTTGGACTAATTAATTATTTGACTAATTTATTGGACTAATTGTATGCACAAACCAATCCGATCAAGAACTCAACATTTTATTTGCTTATACGTGGCGCTAACTTTGCCCGACCCATATTTTTATGGCGTCAGGAACGAAGCCGCATAGTAAGAGTGCCCTTCAAAGGACAATAATAATAATTATTAAAAACCGCCGGACCTCCACTGCAAACTCCGAGGCACGGTGGAGTAGTCGTCGCGATTAAAAATCTAAAGAAACAAAATAAATAGCCAAACGGTCGGCGGCGGCGTCAGGAGGTCTCGCCGAGTGCGGTGTATAACGGTCTTTCAATACGGTATATATTGTGCATTCTTAAATTTTTTTTCTTTTAGACTACGTAAATTCTGACGCCAAGACTCCCTCCCTCCTTCGTTCCAAGGCGTTGGTTGTTATTGAATCAACAAATCAGCTTCAAATAAGGGTCGTGGCATCCTCTAGGGTAAAGAAACAAAAAGAAAACAAAAATGGAACATTGCGAGCAACACCTCTCATCAAAAAACACGCAGCCGAGAATCGAACGGCTCCTTCTTATTTATTTTTGTTTATATCAGAGCGCCGCGGCGTTGGCGTCGCCGTCGGCGTACACGAGCGGTGCATGATGGGTAAATTTCCCCGCTAAATTTAGCGGAAAATTGGCCCCCGCGCTAAATTTACAGGAAAAATTTCCGCCTAAAATTAGCAAAAACGTTTCCCCGCTAAATGTAGCGGAAAAATTTCCCCGCTAAATTTAGCGGAAAAAATTATCCGTTAAAATAGGAGAAAAATTTCCCCGCAAAATTTGACAGAAACAAATTCCCCGCTAAATTTAGCGAAAATTCTTCCCGCTATATTTCGCGGAAAATTTTCCCGCTAAATTTAGCTGAAAATTGTCCCCGCTAAATTTAGCGGAAACAATTCCCCTCTAAATCTAGCGGAGAAATTTCCCGGCTAAATTTAGCGGGGAATTTTTTCCGCTAAATTTAGCGGAAACTTTTTTTCTAAATGGGAAGCGAGGAGGAGAGGAGGAGAGGAGGATAGCATAGACCCCTCTCCGTACCTTCCCCACCTCCTCCTCAAGAGCTGCGCTCTAATTTGGCGTTATAGGGAGTTGTTAGCGGCTTTCATTCTTATTCACTTTGTTACTTCATTTTGTTGTTGGGTCCGACTGTTGTCTTCTCTGTAACGATGCCGACCGTGGCAACCGTTCTGGTCATACGATTGGCGTTTGTTTTGTCACGCGATGGTGTGGTGCGACCAGTTAACCAATGGGTTTGTTAGAATGGTGTCACGAGGTATAAAATGGCGGATCAAATACAAATAACAAATGCAAAGAAGCACTCAGGTCTGCTCGTTCAACCCCCTCGGCGCTTTATTCTTCCAGAGGCGAACATCGCAGTGCCATGGCGTTTAACTTGAGCCGTCTTCATGACGCCGTGAAATACCCTCTTGAAGGAATTAATTTGCTTCAGGGCATGGGCCTGCTCCTGGGTTCTCGTGCGTGCCCAGAGTGTGAAGCTGCGATGAAGCTGAAAGTCCGTGCAAGATCCGAGGATGGCTATTCGTGGAGGTGCGGTGTGTGGATGACTCGTGAGGTGCCCAAGAGGAAGCCGGTCAATGTTCAGTGCCGGGGCCAGGTCTCGGTACGGAGCGGTTTCTTTTTTGAGGGATCGCACGTGACGCTTCCCCAACTCATGGAAATGATCTACCTCTGGTGCCAAAACCTACCGTGTGCAGTCATTCAGCGGGAGACTGATGCCGCAAGTAAGACAAGAACTGATTGGACGAGCCCTTGTCGGGAAATTGTGGTAAATGCCGTCTTTACGGATTTAGAGATGATTGGCGGCGAAGGCGTGACTGTAGAACTAGACGAGAGAATGTTCGGGCGGCGAAAGTACCATCGCGGGTATTTAAGGCCTGGCCAGTGGGTTTTCGGCGGTGTGGAACGTGGCAGCGGGTGCTGCTTTCTTGTTCTCGTGGAGATCCGTGACGCTAAAACCCTACAAGGGCTAATAGCCGAGTGGGTCCGCCCTGGAACAAGCATAATTACTGACTGTTGGGCTGGCTATCGCAAGCATGCAGATGACGCTCGCTTCACGCACCTCACAGTCAACCACAAGCTCGACTCTGTCGACCCGAACACTGGTGCGCACACCAATACGCTGGAGGGCACCTGGGCCCACGTCAAAAACTCTCTTTTCTCTGTACGGCGCGAGAGGCACTATTTCACTGGTCAGCCTGCAAAGTTCATCTTTTGGAGGAGACAGAAGGCGCGCGGAAGCACTGATAGATTCCAGTCGTTCGTCGCCACGGCCGCCAGAATCTACAGCCCCGACCCCGCCCCGACGCAGACAGGGACCTTCCCTATAGTGCGGAGGAGGACGATTGTGACGGCCCTGGTGACTTGGAGTGATCCGTTGCGCAAAGCCGGTTGTCCGACTGTGTGCATAAAGAGGACTTATGCGCCAACCGCTTCTCAAGTGCTCGTTGCGTCAGTTATAGGTTCTGGTAGCGGTCTAAACGGCCCTTTTCAGAGCCCCCATATGTTGCAAACGGAGCTGTTTTCTGAATGCGGCACCCCGCGTCTCTGTAAAAAGTTCACAGGAAAGACCCAGCAAAGGTATGTGGTATCGCGCGTTATGATTCAAATAAAAATTGTTCTTGCTTATTTCGCGCCTTTGATCCCAATAAATGCCCCCGTTGCAGTCGTCCTGAGGTGCTGTTGCTTGCTCAATCGCCGTCGGCGTGTCTCAGCTTCGACGTATTTGCCAGCGGCGCACCGGCTAAGGCAGCCGATCTGACACACCGCGTTCGGCTTTGGCTAGCAGACGGCGTTCGTAAAACGGCGTCAGCTGTTGCTGGCTTCACGCGGCGGTACCGTGCGTGCTTCTATTCATTCGGCGTTCGTTGCCGTGGTGATGACGACGAAAGCAGACCGACTTTATGTTGCGGAAGAACGCTGCGGCGCAGCGATGCCAGGTGTGTTGTTTGGCCTTTCCTGCATGCTTTTCAATGGGCGGAAGGCGAACAAAAAGAGATCGAAATAAGGACTTAACGCAGAAGGCTGCATTTCTCCAGCGCCTCATACTTTGACGAGCCTTACACAAAACACGCGTTTTTTTGGCCATCCCGCGCCGTTTTTTTTTTTGTTTTTTTATCCGTAACATGCGTCTAAAGTAGCAAACTGCAGTTTTATTGTCAAAGTTTGTAACGTTTGGTATATTACAAGACTATCTGACTATGAGGCAAACGTGCACTAGGTGGCAAGTTAGCATTTTCGTAGAAGAACAATGAAAAATAAAATATTCTATTCGCACTTAAAATTGTCCGTTGTATTCCCCTCTACGATAAGTAATATTAACAGATGAATTGAAAAGAGTAATTTTAAAACTGCGGTTACATTTGTGAAACAATCACATTCTGTTTTCACGTATTTCACCCTGTGACACTTGAATTTGTTTAAGGAAAACGTTTTAAGCTCAGGCTGATTTAAAGTTTAGCTTGTGACATTAAATGAGCTATCATTTATATAGTATTTTCGTTAGAACAGTATATAGACTTATTTTTTGCCCGAGAGGATTGGTCAAATTTAAATAAAACCAGAAATGTACAAAATTCTAGGGAATTTGTGTCATTTGATCTCGAGAAAAATTTCTGAGGATTAGTAAAGGGTAACGAAATGCAATGTACTCTAAAAATGAGTTTAAATTTCTGTAATTGAATTACTACCCAGGTATGCTTTCTATCAGAACACCTATTTTTTGCCTTAAAATTGTAATAAGCCTCTCCTGCCCCCCCCCCCCCTTTTTGCCTCCCCGGCCACCAGTAACGTCAAAACTGTTTTAAGCAAAAAAAAAATTATAGGTTTAATTAAGAATACTGCATGCACTAGATGACTTTACAGAAGAAAAGCCCACCGCAAAACTGCCGCATGCGGAGAATAGCTCACGTGCCTTTTTATGTGTTCGAAGAAAATCTCACATTGCATTTCGTTTCTAAGCAAGGTGGTCATTATTATTCTAAGGCAGTATCGCAACCATCACTGCTGGTACCTCCCCACTCCTTGTCCAATTTTTCGCCAGCTCTCTTTTCCTTTCTCTTCACCTACCTTTAATGCAATAAATTCAATATTAACTTTTTCCACTCTTCGTTCACAATATTACTACGGCTGCACATGTCAATCTTACCTCAATCCCAATATCTATTGTCACGAATGACAAATGATAAGCCGGCGAAGAACTGGGGAAACTATGCGTTTTAATAGGGCGAACATGTGCCCATAACAAAATAAAAAAAGGTTAGCGTCGCAGGCGTCGATGTCGGCGAAACACCAGGAGCGAGCGCGGGGGTGAGACGACTCCGGCTCGCCACGCGGAAAACCTAGCTTATGTACCCGCGTGGGTTTCTGGAACCTTGGGCGTACAACGCTCGGCGCGTAGAAAATTCGTAACTCAATCAGACGAGAATGTTCTCGAACTTACGAGAACGCCAAGAATAAAGTAGAAAGAAAAGAACATTCCGCTTCCTGTGATCAAACCAGACTCCTGCTGTAGATATATCTCCTGATGAAGCCGAGCCTCTCGGCGAAACTGTCCCACAAATGTCCCAAAAACTGGTTTTGTGATAATGATAGCGTTAATAATATTATATTTAATTACTTCAATATTATTTCCTGCTTTTTTATCGGGATATATTAAACTTTTAAGCGAGAATTTAGTTGAGTAGATACCCGCCAAACGGTAAGCATTTTTCCGGTTACTTCTTCTTCTATGCGGCCGTTTTTTCTTTGATTGAAAGAAAAGGAAAACGAAGTGTTCTTGTTTGAACTGACGAAGAGCCTACCAGGCTCGAAACGTATCTGCATATCACTTTTTTGGCGACCTTGGACGACCATCTTCTTAAAGGGCAAATATTTTGTGAACATATTTCTCTCGAGTGCCTTCTTTTTCTCCCAGATGCTGTTCCTATATATATATATATATATCTATATATATATATATATATACAGTGATGTCTCGTTAATATGGACACCTCCGTTCCCGTAAAAAATCGTTCATAATGTGAGTTGTCCATAATAACGAGACAAAAATGCATGTATTTTCCCAGTCCATATTAACGGGGTCCATATTAACGAGACATGACTGTATATATATATATATATATATTTCGCGCCCCATGGAGAGATTATGCAACCAGACTCTGCTGCGCTGTCATCCCGCGACGCAGCAGAGTCTGGTTGCACTATTTCTCCACGGAACGCGGTGCCGCCGGGGCCGAGATGCGCTCCGATAGCAAACCGAAACATAAATCCCGCCGAATTTGCGCGGTTTTTCAGAAAGCCGTAAAATGCTTCGCGTGCCTTCTATCGCTCCGTGATTTGTTGATTTAGTGTTCTTCGATGATGCTGAGCAATTTTCTAATTTAAAGCATGCGCTTGAAAACAATATTAAAAACGTTAATTACGCAAACATAATTAACAACTTAATTTTTCCGAACTTTATTAATATTCCTAAATGGGCCCTTGGCCCAGGACCAAAACGCCACAAGGGTTTTTTCGATGCCAGGAGTAGTTTTCGCAGGAGCGATTTGGCCTGCGTTCTCTGAAACACCCTATATATATATATACAGGGTGTTTCAGAGAACTCATGCCAAATCGCTCCTCCGAAAACTACTCATCGCAACGAAAAAAGGCTTGTGTCGTTTTGGTCCGAGGCCAAGGGCGCATTTAGGAAAATTATTAAAGTCCGCGATAATTAAGTTGTTAATTATTTCTGCGCAATTAACTTTTTTAATATTGTGTTTTAGGGCATGGTTTCAATTAGAAAATTGCTCAGCATCCTCGAAAAACACTAAATCAACAAATTGCAGAACGATAGAAGGCACGCGAAGCATTTTACGGCTTTCTGAAAAACCGCACAACTTCGACGGGTTTTTAAGTTTCGGTTTGCTATCGGAGCGCATCTCCGCCCCGACGGAACCGCGCCCCGTGAAGAGATAGTGCAACCAGCCTCTGCTGCGTCGCGCGATGACAGCGCAGCAGAAGTTGGTTTCACTATCTCTCCACGGGGCGCGGTACCGTCGGGGCGGAGATGCGCTCCGATAGCAAACCGAAACTTAAAAATCCGTCGAATTTGTGCGGTTTTTCAGAAAGCCGTAAAATGCTTTGCGTGCCTTCTATCGTTCTGCAATTTGTTGATTTAGTGTTTTTCGAGGATGCTGAGCAATTTTCTAATTGAAACCATGCCCTTAAACACAATATTAAAAAAGTTAATTACGCAAAAATAATTAACAACTTAATTATCCCGAACTTTAATAATTTTCCTAAATGGGCCCCTGGCCCCGGGAAAAAACGACACAAGCCTTTTTTCGTTGCGATGAGTAGTTTTCGCAGGAGAGATTTGGCCTGAGTTCTCTGAAACACCCTATATATACCCAGGTAGCACGCCAGAGGAATGGCCAACTTGGGCAAAGGTCTGGCAAACATAAGGGCCCAACTTTGGCGCAGTTAGGTTTTTGCACCATGGCACTCATCAGTGCCAAAGTACGGTGCCTAACTATAGCCTTAGTTGGGCGATCCTAGGGCATGCCAAAGTTTGGCTCTTCTCTTGTACGCCAGAGGGGTGCCAAAGTTGGTGCCATACTTGAGCCATAACTGCCATAGTAAATCCTAATCTGGGAATTCGGGGCATGCCAAGGTTTGGCGTTTCTCTGGTCCGCCAGAGGAGCGCCAAAGTTGGTGCCATACTTGAGCCATAACTGCCATAGTAAATCCTAATCTGGGAATTTGGGTCATGCCAAGGTTTGGCGTTTCTCTGATCCGCCAGAGGAGCGCCAAAGTTGGTGCCATATTTCAGCCATAACTGCCAGAGCAACGCCTAATTTCGGTATTTGGGACGTGCCAACCCAGGTACCACGCCAGAGGAATGCCCAATTTGGGCAAAGGTCTGGCAAACATAAGGGCCCAACTTTGGCGCAGCTAGGTTTTGCACCATGGCAATCATCAGTGCAAAAGTACGGTGCCTAACTATAGCCTCAGTTGGGCGATCCTAGCGCACGCCAAAGTTTGGCTCTTCTCTGGTACGCCAGAGGAGCGCCAAAGTTGGTGCCATACTTGAGCCATAACTGCCAAAGAAACGCCGAATTCGGGTATTTCGGACATGCCAAGTTTGGCCTTTTTCTGGTCCGCCACAGTTCTGCCAAAGTAAGGTCCAGACTTGAACCATAACAACCAGAGCAACGCCTAATTTGGGTATTTCGGCCACACCAAGTTTGGCTTTTCTCTGGTCCGCCACAGTTCTGCCAAAGTAAGTGCCAGACTTGAGCCATAACTGCCGCAGTAAATCTTAATTTGGCGATTCGGGGCATGCCGAAGTTTTGCTCTTCTCTGGTTACCCACTGAAGTTCCAAATAAGTGCCAAAAATCGCAAAGAAAGCCGAGAGGCCTGCCCAAGTTTGGAATATCTCTGGTGTGTCACAGAAGTGCTCTTTCACGCGCCCCAGAAGAGAATTAAATTAAACAAGCGTCTGAAACACGATGGTCAGATGTCATCACCTCCGTTCCCAAGCAGCACGGGAATACTTTGCAGTATCGTGCCAGTACAGGCCGAAAGTCGGTTCCAATATCGCTCAAATGTCCAGTTTTGCACCACCGTTTGATATCCGGCAGGTATTGCCGTACAGCCGTTTTGCCCCGGCCTAGTGTTCGCGCAATATTGTGCAAATACTCTACGATGCGTCTGCTCCATATTGGCCGAACGTCGTGCAAGTCTGTGTTGTGTACGACGTTGCATATCATTTGTAGCATATCAATAACATATGCGGACAAACAAAATTTTCTCGATCGCTCCCAGAAGTTTATTAAACAACTATCATTACACACATTGTATTCTCGACATATTTACAAAGGTCACACTTTTCTGTAAAACGAAACGCAAATTATAAAATAGAATTAACACTGTCCTCATGCCAAGCAAAACTCATCACACAAAAAACCGCGGAGATTGAGAGGAAAGCAGGACTACTTTCAGAAGCATGCTTGCAGTGTACTTACTAATAAAAGAGCGATATCACGTAATCCTTGATAGATGCATAATCCAACTCAGGCACCCCACAAACACACTCGAGAAAGAACGTTGCGCACATTCTACTGACGTCTCGTCGTCGGCGGAGAGCAGTTTTTGTCGAAGCGTGTCCAACAAACACATCACAAAAATTCCACGAACTCCAGTGAAAAAAATGGCTGTTACCGAAAAATTGGCATGGACGTATTCCGGCCGTTTACGACGAAAAAACACGGCCGCGTCTGCAATGCACGAAAGCAACAGAACGCTGAAGAGCCCATTTCGGAAACCGGACCTACGTGGCCCGCCTATTTCTATAACTAGGCAAACGGCGAAAACAACAGCCCCAGAGATCCCATCAGCGTGACAGAGAGAGTCACGTGAAAAAAGTTTCGTCCAAACGTTTTTGTCCTACGCGTCCTACACAGAGAGGTCACGCGTTTCGCTCCACCCGTTTGATTTGCTTAAAGCGGCTGTCGCGTTCGCTGACAGCAACACGAAGACACAAAAGCAGGTGGGGAGGATTTGCAAAAGGCGAGGTCAAAGGGGCATCAACAACGCAGCTAAGCTCTCTCCGCATTTTCGACGCTTTAGAGTAAAAAAAAAAAAAACCAAGCACAACTTAAAAAAAAAAAAAAACAGAAAAAAAAAACCCTGCTTTACAGCCAAAGCTACAGGGGAGATAGTGTACCCCGACCTGTTCAACAGTAGGGAAATAAGAGACGGGGGAATGCCAGCCCTCCTCTGGAATGAAATGGAACGGAATGAAAGGAAAGGCCGCTTCTGCCGGTGACCTTGTCGCCTTGCCTAGTCTGTCAGCGTTCGGCTTCCATTGTGGGCCTCAGAAAGATAATCTCCTTTCTTGAGAGCGAAATGGAAGGGGTGCTTACGCTTTGCGGGCTTGTCGCCATCCGATAGGCCTCAATTATTTCTCTCCCGACTCGCTCGCAGTGGCCTCATATGGCTGTCGTGCCGGCGAAATTAGGATCGCAGCCGAGACATTTTCTTCCGTGAATGACGATCGGGTGCTGAGAATCCGAAGCAGCTCTTTCGGCGTCCATTTGTTGTTCTCGGAGTCTGTCGTTGAGGCATCGCCCCGTTTGCCCGATGTACCTGGCCCCGCAGGACAGGGGGATCGCGTACACATTTTTCGCTTCCTCTCCTTCCCCCAAGATTTCCCCTTCCCGCTCTCCCACGGAGCGGGCTGGCTTTGAGCTTGAAGCCGAAAATAAATGTTGTTGAAGTTGAAAGATTGTCCTGTCTGTATCGTTCCTTATGTGTCTCCACTTTCTATATGTTTAAAAAGTACCAACACGCTAAAAGAGTACAAGTTCCGGAATTTCATTTTAATTCCCCAAGTGTGATGCGGGAGCGGCGCAACCTTTGGACTGGAGAAATCAAGAGACACTCAAAATAAGATTAAGTGGCCAGCCGAATAAAACTTGATTTCTATTTAATTAAGATGAAGACCATTCGCGTACATCAAACACCTCATCAGCCGAACTCCAAGGCCGTAAGCCTAATGGACCTTTTTCAGATACCGACGGCACCAGGCAGTGGCTGCACGAACTAAAAATCGAGGAAGTGACCTACCTGCGCTACCAATCGATAAGGGGAGCTACACTACCAGTTTCTTCGCTCTGCGTGCAGCGGCGCGTGCCCAACGCGACTCTAAAGAGGGGGATCTGTGGCGTCCACCCAAACGTCATGTTTTTCTTTCCGTCCACTTTCTTTTTTTGTGTAACACAATTATATATATGTTGCAATTACGTGTTCTACTTGCTGATCCACAGCCTCCTTCCGAATTTCCTCGATTTCTAGTGCCGACTTCCGCCGCTTGGCATCGAGTGCTCGCGCGTGCGCAGAACGCTTCTCAGAAAAGGTCCATTCTGGCACTTGCTTGGCAACTTTGGCCCGTAGCTGCCAGATGACAACCGATCTATCGGGAAGCGAAGCCTAACTTTGGCACTTGTTTGGCGACTTTGGCCAGTAGCTGCCAGATGACAGCCGAACTATTGGGAAGCGAAGCCTAACTTTGGCACTTCTTTGGCGACTTTGGCCCGTAGCTGCCAGATAACAGCCGAACTATCGGGAAGCGAAGCCTAACTTTGGCACTTGTTCGGCGACTTTGGCCTGTAGCTGCCAGATGACAGCCGATCTATCGGGAAGGGAAGCCTAACTTGGGCTCTTGTTTGTCGACTTGGGCCTAAATATGCCAGATGTCAACCAAACTACAATGTTGTAAGCCTAACTCTGACACATCTGTGGCGATTTTGGCCCGAAGGTGCCAGATGACAGCCGAACTATCAAAAAGTGAAGCCTAACTTTGGCATTAGTTTGGCGATTTTGGCCCAAAAATGCCAAATATCTGCCGAACTACCGGGCAGTAAGCCTAACTCTGGCATTTGTTAGGCGATTTAGGCCCAAAGATGCCAGATGATAGCCGAACTACCAGGCAGTGAAGCCTAAGTTTGGCACTTGTTTGGCGAATTAGGGCCAAAATACCCAGACTGTTGCCAAGGGAGGTCAGGTTTGGCTCTACTTTGGCTTCTTCGGGCTTTTCAATGCCCTAAACTCCCAGACAAAAGCCAAGTTTCGGCCCAGAACTTGGTGCTACCTGGGTATATATATATATATATGGTCATGTTAGCTTGAAGGTCGAAGGTGTAGAAGGCAGAAATGCAGGGTAACGGTGGGAATCGAATCAGAAGGAGTTATTGAATAAATCCTCGTGCTTTGTTTTCCGCTGTTACCCTGTATCTCTCTCTCTCTATATCTCTCCCTCTCTCTGTATATATATATATATATATATATATATATATATATATATATATATATATATATTGGGAGTTAGGTAAGATGTCAAGCAACATTTGCGCTGTCTCCATTTCTTGGTGAAGGAAGCTTGTGATTGGATGCGAGTCCTCACCGAACGCTGTCGCAACCCTCGCGTGCAAAACCAATACCACCTAGAAAACAAGGCCTGCGCATGACGTTTCGTTAGTAGATCCCCGACCCGCCCCAAGCGGCAAACACCCCGAAGCTTTACGAGAGTAAGGGCCGCGTCCCAACTACGTCGCATTCACTTTCCGCCACAGCTGTGTGCGTGACTGCTGAGCACGATCTGATAGCGAGCTTCCAGTTCATTTGCAACGTGCACGCGAACACTCCCTCGACCAGGAGCGTGAGCTAGCACGCGCTGCTGGCTTTGAGACGTGTATTTCCAGCGCGCGCTCGTTCTGAGGAAGAACGCTTCAAAGCAGCTACCCGGGGTATAAACAGCGCCCTCGAAAATGGCGTCCAGTGCCAGCGTCCAGCGTCCAGCGAAGGGTTTTTCAACCCTTCGCGCAGCAGTAAGGCAATTTCACTCATGCATTTGACACTCCACGTGAACGTCTAACTTCATCGTAAGCTATTGCAACGGACACTCGGCGTGAGCATCTCTTTCATTTTCTGTTACACAAACCACTGTAGCAGGCGATGGAGCAGACGATGGAGCCGACGATGGAGCAGACGATGGAGCAGACTATGGTGCTCATCCGGGCTAGCTAGGGGGCGCTGAGGGGATCTACTAGTGATGACGTTTAGAGGAGGAAACGCGCAGGCCTTGTGTTCTAGGTGGTATTGGCAAAACACGATCAGATCACGTGTCCTAGCAATGGCCGACTAGTATAATTCGCTAAGCTGCTACCAGAGGGGGGCGCTCCTGGAAAGGATTCCGTTTTAAAGCGCGAAACACATGTACGACGACACCGTCCGATCCGACGTGCGAACCACCGGAATGACCGTCGGGGGCGAGGGTTTTTTGGTAGCACCGGAGAGCGTCGAAAACTCTCGCTTCCGACCGTCGAATTGCCTGATCGGACGTCGGATCGGACGGTTTCGTCGTACATGTGTTTTGCGCTCAACGCTTTTTTATGATGACGAGCGTCACGAACGAGTGACTCGATGGGAGCGTCGCAACAATCCAGTTTCCCGGCCTAACATAGAGAGGAAATTGTAGCCCTGATTTGACGTCACGTGACCCACACGCCAATCGAGCTTCCCCCTCAAATTTTACGGGGAAGCTGGATTGTATGAGGATGTGGAGAGGGAGAGCACAGAGATAAGGGGTGGGGGAAGGAGGAGGAGAGAATCTGCAGGAGATGGGAAGAGGGACACTGTGGGAGGGTGAGGGGACGGATTCGATAAGGGAATAAGAGGGACGGGGAAAAAAGAATAGGGAAAGAAAACAAAACAAATAAATTAATAAAAAATAGGATAAAGAAGTTTGTGTGGTTGGTGCGGGAGACTGCCTGTGTTCCCTGGTTTCCGTCGGCATGATCAGGCTTGCGTAAGTTCTTTTTTTTTGTAATCTTTGTCTGCGCTGTTGTTTTTGGTTGCAGCGATATCACCGAACACGTGATTGAGCGTTACAACGAAATTGAAGATTGCCCCCAAGTCGAATGTTTGCTGCGGACATCTGGCGAACAAAGACTGAGCGATTTCATGACCTGGCAGACGGACCGTGCGGCCATCTACTTCGAAAAAAAGAATATACCGGACCTCGGATACTGGGACCTTTTCAAGATGATGCTTCACTATTCGGCATCCTCGTCCTCAAGGAAGGTAATATTAATAATAACAATCACATAAATAATAATATTAATAATAATAATAATAATAATAATAATAATAATAATAATAATAATAATAATAATTTATTGCACGAACACAAAACCAGATACAGAGACGGGTTCATCAAAGCCATCTAGGGCTTCTATGATGAACATCACCTTGATGAGTATGCTGCGCATGAAGTGAAGCAGAAAATCACAAATGCTAACAAACTTTGTTCCCGGAGTCACTTAAGTAAAAAAAAGCAATTTAATATGATTACTCACACTACGTGACCCCACATTACCATCAAACGTAAAGCAGGGATAGGCAAAACATCAATTTGTTTTTTTTCTCAATCGGTTTTGAGATGGCCCTTAGAAAACATTCTTGAGAGCTTTCTTTGATTTTTGCACCGACTCTGTTATGTGAAGCTCATTAAATATCTTTGGTACATAGAAAGATCTTAATAATAATAATAATAATAATAATAAGAATAATAATAATAATAATAATAATAATGTTTATTTACGCATGTAGTTCACTTGATAGTGAGGCGGGTCTGTCAAAGCCAGACAATAGGCTTGTTGGACAAGACCCTACAGTTTGTGATAAAAAAGCGTCCACACACACGTAAACTTCCAAGCTCAACATACATCACAATATAAACGATGATGGTCACACAAACACATGCACATACACAGCACAGTCAAACAGTTGCACTTTTACATCGGAGCACTTGCTTCAGTTTTTTTAGTGAGTCCACAGTGTAAACATCGTCCGGTAGGCTATTAAATATATAGGGAACATAAAAATTTCGAATCCTTTTTCCGTATTTTGTCACAACAAAAGGCATTTCATGGCGCTCGGTGTGTCGAAGCGATCTAGATACAACATGGGGTACTTTGAAATTATCACACCAGAAGTGTTTCAATACAACGGTTTGAACCAATGAAGAGTGGAACAATGGCAATAATAATAATAATAATAATAATAATAATAATAATAATAATATGTAAATTATTAATAATTATGGTGATGACGATGATGATGAAAAACGCGAAGAAATCGTTATTGGCTCTATGAACGGTGTTGTACGCCACCCCCTTCAAGATTGCTTTTAAGACACTTTCATTCTTGGTTTCCTATAATTACGTAAAGAATTTCCACAACTGTGCACACCGTTGCCAAACAATTCGCGATCATTTCTCTTAGTGAAATAGGTAAAGCCATTTTTCTAACATACATAAGGCATGACACGCAGTGTTTTTAGAAATCTAAGATGGAAATTTTATGAAAGATTGCTGTGAAATAGCATTCCCAAGAATTTAGTAGTGTTCACATTGTCAATGGAACCAAAACTACCATCTACGCAGTTTGACGTGTATAGAAAAAACACATATTTCGACATGATGCTGTAACACAACTTTTCTACTTCAGGGCTAATATTTTTACAGTTGGTTATAAACCAGTCTCTCGACTAAGTGGCTTTTGACATTCAAGAAATAACGGAATTTGACATATTTATATGACGCGACACCAGTAACATAACGTCTGCGTACTGATACAATTCACACCCAAATATGGTATTTTCTTGGTCTTTATTTACGTAGAGATTAAATAAAAGTGGCGCTAAAACAGAACCTTGCGGCACCCGGCGCCTAACATCACGCGTGCGCTTCTAATATAGCAAACCAAAAGCTGCTGAATCCTGTCTGATCAAAAAAAGAAAGTGCTTGAAGTAACGAGAAAAAGCAGTCCTATAAAACCCTAGGTCAATATTTTTTAGAAGACTTTTGTGGCAGATGAAACCAAATTATTTTGATACATCTAAGAAGAAACCACAAGCATATTTCTCTTCATCGAATTTGTCTCACAACGTATCGGCGAAATCCTCTGGTAACAAACCTGATCCTTGCCAAACAATCAAGCCATTGATGGGACCACAAAATAACAAACTTTTCGAGAAAAGATGTCATTGTTTTTAAAATACGTTTTTCGAGTGCCAAGGCTATGCAAGGAGGATATACCCAAACACAGTGTTAACAAGCAAGCCTGCTATGTCCACACCAGGTTTGGGCACAGCGTGCGCGCGAAAACCGAATTCGATGAGGAGTGAAGCATTTGCGCATGCGCAGTACCGACAGCAGCGCCACCGCAGTGGCGTGACGTCAGTGAGTTGAGTTCGAGTATATAGTGGCCTATTATGTTCTATATCATTGCGTTTACCTTCCTTATATAGAGGCCTGGCCATGGGGCTTTCCAGACCGTTGGGAGTAACACCGCTTCTTGTAATTGCATTGAATATGTGTATCAACTTGTTACTCAGCGTAAAAGAAAATTCTGCGTACCTCGTAAAGACGAATGTTATCAACACCTGGTGCCTTATTTAGTTTAAAGATAGAAAACAAAATTGGTATGTCTTCGAGGGTCATTTCTGGTATTTGCGTTGAACACCGAAAATACTTATCTTGGCTAGTTGACGCAGCGACGTCATCGTGCGAAGTACCAGATACCGATGTGAACGCACTGTTGAAACTTTTAGTAATTGCCTTTACGGCATAACTGAAGCGTTTTACGATACTATGACCGAGAGATAACTTCGAAGCACAGCCTTTTACTTTGTTCACCAGAGCCCAAGTCTTTGTCATGTGAAATTGTCACTGAGCAAAGTTTTCCTGAAAATGTTAATGTTTTTTTTTAAATCGATAAATTACATTCACTTGGTTTACCCTACCTGGATGCTCGGTTCTTAACCATTTATTTCCTGGATGAAGACGACAACGTGCCCATAAAATATTTTTTTAGTTTTATGGGTGATGTAATATCCTCCGTTTACCATGGTTGATCCCTTCTCCGCATTTGTTTCTCGACCAAACTTTGTACCAATAAATATAAAGTCCGGAAACATATCGACAAGCTCCGAATAAGCATCCGTGGAGCTCATCTGTGTGAAAGAAGCCCAGCCATAAGCTGCAATTATTCTCTCGAGACGACCCGCATCACTGAATTTGACCTGTTTAGCTTGTTCCCACATTTCGTTGGAGACGTTCTAGAATGTGTAGTGGACAGACCACAAAATAATGATAAACAAATTTCTGCTGAATTACTGTGATTACAACATGAAGTACCGAGTTTCTTACGTTGACATGATAAATGCTAGATATTACTAGCTGATCTTGGAGGTGCTCTACCCTTGTCTGTGTTTGAATAGGACTTTATATATCAAAATTAGCGAGCATTGCGAAATACCCGCAGACTATAGGCTTTGATGGACTCAATAAATTGAAATTAGAATCACCAACGAGGTAAACCTACGGGGGTAAAAAGAATTGTGTTCGAAGTTTTATATCACTAATCTAAAATGTAGGCCCATTTAAGAACGGTGGTATGTAAATGACAAAGAGCGGCATATAGCTTAACAGTAATTAAAAAGCTTTCAAGTGAGGCACTCGGCGTGTAGGAACGTAGCCGTCAGGGCATATATCATTTACTGAAATAGCTATCCCTTTCTCCTAAACTTTCCATGAGTATAAAATAACGCCCTGTAGCCGGGTAATATAAACTGTCCTTGCGAAACTTCTTCGTCTCGAATTTTTATTTCCGATAGAAAAAGAAATGTAAACATCTACAGTATCTCCTACTGTTTGCGCAATAAATTGAAATTCGCTACAGTATTTGTTTTGCTCCTTGTATTCACATGTAGCAGAGTAGACGTACTAGCACTAGGCGGAAAAGTGTGGAGTAGCGATGTAAAATCAGGATGTTCTAAAGGGTTCCTTATCACTAATTTGTTATAGGTCCCTAGCGCTGGACATCTGCACCGGCGATGTGTTTGCATCTCTTTTAGCCAAGATTGTTGTATTTTTCACCAATACTGATTTGCAGGATTCTTTATCTTTAGTTCGCGTTTGTCAGAACACCTCCTTGTTTGACCTCGTGAATTTATCGTGGAAGTGTACTTTCTTTGCTTTCCGGATCGAGGGAGCGTAGCCAGACACTTAGGAGCGTTTATACAATGCTAATTGATGAATGCTGAGATGAACTGTACCAGAATGAGAAGAATTACATTACGGCTAGAAAGTATGCGATGACAGTCCACCTCTTGAGCATGTTGGAATTTTCGAAGTTTACTTTTCCAGCAAGGTCAACCGAACCGGCAGTTAAGTCCTTTCCGGCGGTACTTATTGTAGTTCCGATTGTTCTGCATGTTTTGGAAGTAGTGCTATCATTAGAGTCCAGTCCGATACTGTGGCTTAGACTGCACCGACGTCTGACCTAAGTGGCGTTACCTCATCAACATTTTCACTTACAAGTTTCAACATAAATTTTTACATTTTTATAGATGCCTGCGGACCTTGAATTGTTTTTTAATTATGAAAT
Source organism: Ixodes persulcatus (assembly GCA_013358835.2). Classification (NCBI taxonomy): domain Eukaryota; kingdom Metazoa; phylum Arthropoda; class Arachnida; order Ixodida; family Ixodidae; genus Ixodes; species Ixodes persulcatus. The sequence goes on along the minus strand of JABSTQ010010664.1, from coordinate 53,426 downwards.
CTATTTATGGCTTCAACGACAGCTCTTCCACCTTAGCCGGAAGGTCGCAGGGTTCTTCAACATTCACCTTCAGGGAGAAATCACTTCTAGATTTGCATTTTCCCGGCAAGTTGAGCAACCACTGCCTCCTCCCCGTCTGGTGTCGTACCTCCGTCCGCATCGCCCGCACTCAGCCAGTGGCTGAGGCGTGTGGCTATTTCTACACGTTCGACAGCTCTATTTTTTCATACCCGGAAAGTAAAAAAAAAGAGGCTGAAGGAAAGTTATTCAGTGAAACAACAAATGTTAATTGAAATTCGTGAAAACTTGGCACCAAAAAAATATCTGCTAATGCTTAAAGCTGTCGATCCGCTTTCATCGATTTGAAGGTTCTATCAGAAATTCCAGAACATGCGTCGAGATGGTGGACAGACACAGCTACAGGTTGCAAAAGTCATGAAAGCCTTGTCCGATTTAACTGGCTTAGTTCATAAAATACAATCCGCAGCAGATATTGTCGCGCGCGTATCGAGCCAAGTAGGCAGCGCGCCCGCGCCTAACGGTTATCATGCTCGCCTCATACTCAAAATTCCGGGGTTCGAAGCCTTCCCGCGCATAAACATTTTTGTTGTTTCTGTGTAATGTTGCGCTCTCGTAAATTCAAGAACCCTGTTCCTTATTCGAGGTTAGAATGTTCTACGCACTCAAACATTCTGCGCCGTTTGCTGCAGAAGCCTTCGCGTCTACATAACAGGCTCCGCGTGGCTAGCCGGAGTCAGTCTCGCCCCAGCGTTCGTCCCTGCTGTTACGCCAACTTCGACGCCTGCGGCACTCTGTTCTTTTACACTGTTTTCTTTTCGTTGTGGGCACAAGTTTGCCCGATTAAACGTTTCAGTTTCCTCACTTATTCTTTGTTTCGTCACCTCATCATTCGTGACATTTCGGTGGAGGTGTTGGGTAACGCATGACTCTGCAGCTTACCCCTCCGAGGGCCCGCAGTGCAAGTCCGACACCAAGCCCACGAAGATCCAACGAAGGCACTACCAAGACCCAATTAAGTCGTCGCACCCAAGGCCTACACACGGAATTTGGAATTTCGCCACCCAAAACTATGCAGTCAAAGAGGCCGACGATGCGCACCAAATCGTCGCAGGCATCGCCCGCCGCCACCGTCGTATACCTGCCCGTCACACTCCGGACTCCGGTGCCTTTCCACGGGGAAGTTCACGAGGATATTGAGGATTGGCTGCAACACTATAAACGTGTACCCTGCCACAACGGGCAATTGAGCAGTGCCTCCACAAACTCTACTTTTCGCTTGAAGGCACTGCGAGGCACTGGTTTGAAAACCATGAAGCCTCCTTCACTACATAAGAGTCCTGCACCGCCGAATCGAAGTGGACGTTAATCAACCACCACCGTCGGCAGCGAGCAGAGGACCTTCTTCAAACAAGGGTGCAAGGCCTCAATGAGAGCGTGACCGCCTTTGTTGAAGATATGCTGCGTCTAAGTGCCCGATCCGATCCGGAGGCTGCCAAGGAGAAGAAACTTCGCGTCTTCATGCGTGGCGTGAAGGGTGAAATTTTCGGAGGCCTGGTTCGCAATCCCCCGACGACCGTCGACGCTTTTGTGAATGAAGCCATCAGCATTGAGCGCGCAGGGACGGCCCGAGCAAGCCACTACCACCGACTCGCCGGCGAACCTACTGCTCCAACCGTCGCAGCTTCCCTACCGAACCTGAATATCATTGGTGTCAAAAGCCTTCGGGAGATCTTCCGGGGTATCGTTCGGGAAGAGCTCCACAAGATCCTACCTGCTGCAGATCGCCCATCCACACTCTCACTCGCCGAGGTCGTCGGAGAGGAGGTTTACCGTGCCTTCCAGCCCGAGACTCCCGCCACCATAGCAGCGCAGAAGGAGCCCACTGTAAGCTACGCCGCAATGGTCCGACGAGCACCACCAGTCCCGCGTCCGTACAATATACCTCCCCAACGTGAACCTCTAGCGCCCCAGTACCCCCGACACCAGGAAGATAGAGTGCACGTTCGCCCAGAACAAGCTGGGGCAAGGAAAACCGACGTGTGGCTGACGGCCGACAGGCGACCACTGTGCCACCACTGCGGTGAAGCTGACCACGTCTGCCGGGGGTGCCTATACCACCAAAAGGGCCTACGAGGGTTTGCACCGAACAACCGACGAGTGACACCGAGGAATACCTCCGTCGCCCTCCGTCACAAGCGCCGACAGCGCCACGAGGTTCCCGTTCTTCATTCCCCCGACGTTCCGCATCGCCTTTCGACGGTCGTGCCGTGACAGCCTGTCTCCCATTTTCATCCGGGAAAACTAGGCGCGGCAACTCCCGGAGGTGAAGTTGCCGTTGACGGACGACGTAAAGAGCCCCCACGAACGCCGGAGCGCTCCCACTCCTCCAACGCCAAGCATCACAACGACGCACCTGCATGGTGCCCAACAACTAAAACGTTGTTATCGACGGCCACGACGCATCGGCATATTAGGACACCGGAGCAGACTACTCAGTCGTGAGTGGGAGGCTCTATCGCCGCCTTCGAAAAGTAACGAAACCGTGGGATGGGCCGCAGATACGAACCGCTGGTGGACACCTCATCACGCCTGTCGGAAGGTGCACTGCTGCCATCGAAATTCCCGGCGGGACGTGTCCTGTGGAATTCGTCGTTCTACAAGACTGTGCCAGAGACGTCATTCTCGGCATAAACCTTCTGTGTGAGTACGGCGCCGTCATCCGCCTTGGAGAGAACAGATCGACTCTGCGGGCACCTGTTCCGCCTCCACAAAAACCCCAAACAGCGTCAGCTGCCGTCCGAGTCGCTGCTGACCACCTGAACCTGCCGCCGCGATCAAGTGTTGTCGTAACCGTCGTGGCCGATGCAGCAACCTGCGTCGAAGTTGTTCTGAAAGGAAACCTTCAATTTCTCCTGGGAAGAGGAATAGGCGTCGAAAGATGAGTACCCTATTGAAAAAGTATAAAATGTTTAATGGGTCCTGTATAAATATTTTTACCAGCCTATTGGATATGGGTCCCATACATTTATACAGGACCCATATAAATGTACGGGACCCATTTATTTATACAGGACCCGTATAAATGTGGCCCATATACAGCACCCACTCAACATTCGGAATCTGTATCAGTGCGAGACGTCCATATGTGTAGATGAATTGACTCTGCATCGGATCTGTGGCAAGGTGTAGCAGTTGTGCCTGGCTTACAAGCCTTGCAAAAAATGCAACAAACAACAAAGGCAGGGTTACAATCGCTCGTGCTTACTTCAAAAGCACCGAGAGACAGCAAGCTCGTCAGAGATACCTTTGCGTGTATTCTTCATCTGTGTTTGTTTGTGTGTTTATACTGCCCGAAGTTAGTCTGCCTCAACTGTAGACTTGTCTCTCAGCTGTAGACGAGCATTAGAGACGTGTCTTGCGCGTTTCCACAAGAATGGTTGGCGGTACTTATAAGCGTGAATTGCATCAAGGGAATTTCGTCTGCACTTGCCGGCAGCACCTGTGAGGGTTCTTACAGGAGCTCTCATGGCATAACGGAAATGGAACTCGGTTTGGCTTCACGTATTAGGATCTCACAGGATTCGACTTCCCATCATATTCCCGTAGACATAAATAGAAGATGAATTCTCGTTCGACTTCCTTTATAGGAATATATAGGAAATGCTTTCCCATAAGAGATTCCTGTTAAAAGGTATATAGGAAACGCCTTTCTTTAAGACTTCGTTTACAGGAAATACTTTCCTTTAAGATTCCCTGTAAACATATTTTACAAGAATCGGCTTCCTATAGGACTTCCTGTTGAAAATTGTACAGGAAACACCTTCCTTTAAGATTTCCTGTAAACATTTTTACAGGAGTCGGCTTCCTGTAAGACTTCCTGTAGAAAAGTGTACAGGAGACACCTTCCTATAAGATTCCTGTATAAAGTTTTACAGGATTTTTTAATAGGGTAGTTGAACTTCAGGATGGCCGCACTGTGGTCCTCGTGATGAATTTTCGTCGAGAAACGCAACACCTCACGAAAGGTGCCGCTGTGGGCCACGTCGAAAAACTCCGGAACTCCGCCGAAATCTCCGCGATTGCTGAAGAATCATCGCCACCTCAGCAAAACATTACGCAGCCAGCGCAGCTCGACATTGACCCCAAGCTTCCAGGCCTGAAATGGCGGCAGCTGATTAACCTCTTCGCCGAATATCGCGACTGCTTTGCGACATCGTCGAATGTACGCCAAACCGCCGTTGCGAGGCTCCGCATCTTTACCGAGGACGACGCGCGCCCTTTGCATTGTTCGACAACATAATCTAACCTTTGAACAGTCCGTGGGCCTCTCCAGTCGTACTGGGTAATAAGGTGGACGGAACGCTTAGGTTCTCCGTGGACTACCGGCAGCTGAACGCGGCGACAAAGAAAGACGTCGATCCACACCCCCGCATCAATGGCAGGTTAGACTGGCTGCGCCACTTTCGATACTTTCCATCCGATGGACCTGAAGAGCGGCTACTGGCAGATCAAAGTCGACGAATGGGACCGAGAAAGAAAGCTTTCGTCACGCCGGGTGAACTGTACGAGTTCAAGGTCATGCCGTTCGGACTATGCACGGCGACAGCAACTTTACAACGTGTCATGGACACCGTACTGGAAGTACTGATGTGTCAGAGCTGCCTCGTTCACATCGACAACGTCGTAGTTTTTTCCGGCGACTTAGACGCACTTCCGACGACTCCGAGCTGGTCTCGAATGCATACGGACCACCGGGCTCACCATCAAGCCGTCAAACTGTCAGTTCGCCTATGAGAAACTGAAGTTCCTAGGTCACGTGGTTAGTAACGAAGTCGTTCGCCCAGACCCAAAGAAGACTTGCGCCATCACAGCATTTCCAGCACCGACAGACAAGAAGGCCGTGCGAAGATTTCTTGGTCTATGTGCCTACTTTTGGCGTTTCGTTCGGGATTTCGCCAGGATTTCCGCACCGCTCACGAATCTCACGAAGGACGCCGAGATGTTCGAATGGGCCGAGGAGCAGTAGCGGGCGTTTTACGAGCTGAAGCGAAGACTTCAGTCTCCTCCTGTTCTTACACACTACGACCAGGATGCGGAAACCGAAACGTAAGACTTGGAGCGGTACTGATTTAAGTGCAAGAAGGCATCGAGGGAGTCATCGCCTACGCAAGTCGGACACTGTCCATGACGGAGACAATTTACTCCACGACTGAAAAAAGTGCCTTAAAGTTGTCTTGGCAATCACAAAGTTTCGTCCGTACTTGTACAGGAGGCCGTCCCGCGTAGTGACGGACCACCACTCGTTCTGCTGGATTGCGAACCTCACGGACCCGTCAGGACGGCTCGCTCGATGGAGACTCCGACTACAAGAGTTCAACATGACTGTGGTCTACACGTCAGGCCGCAAGCACAGTGACGCCGACTACCTGTCCAGAGCCTCCGTCGAAACACCTTTCGGCAGGAGCGACGACGATGACGACGAGTGCTTCCTTGGCGCAGTGAGCACCGACGACATGGCACGACGTCAACGAGACGATCCTGAGCTCTGCGCACTAATATAGCACCTGGAAGAACGCGGGACAAACATGCCACGTATTTTCTCACTGAGCCCTGCCGACCTTCGCCATTCAACAAGGTGTAATCTACAAAGAAAACTTCGGGGATAACAACTCGCCGTGACTGCTGTTAATCCCGAACGACCTTCGAGAGGAGATCTTTCAAGCCTGCCACGACGACACGACGTCCGGACACTTTAGTTACAGCCGGACACTGGCCCGTATTCGTGAAAGCTATTACTGGCCCAAGCTCTCCGAACCCGTCCACCTATACGCACGATCATGCCACGAGTGCCAGCGACGCAAGAAACCTCCGACGAAGCCGTCCGGTCTCCTACAGCCAATTCCTCCGCGATTTGTACCCTTCCAGCGAATCGGAATGGATATACTTGGCCCATTTTCGCCGTCAACGTCCGAAAACCGCTGGATAATTGTCGCCACAGGTTATCTAAACAGGTATTCAGAAACAAAAGCACTTCCTTGAGGGACGGCTGTGGAAGTCGCCAAGTTTTTCATCGAGTCCATCGTACTCCGGCATGGCGCTCTCGAAGTTCTGATTAGAGGTCGCTGGTGATCGTTCATGGCACAGCTGATGCAAGAGATCATCCGTCTCAGCCACACCAACCACCGACAAACCACAGCCTACCATTCTTAGACTAATTGGCTGACGAAACGCGTAAAATAGACCATTGGCGACATGGTGTCGATGTACGTCTACATGAAACACAAGACCTGGGACGAGGTCCTGCCATATGTCACATTCGCCTAAAACACAGCGGTTCAGGAGACCATGGGTGTTACAACATTCCAACGGGTGCATAGTCGCAAGGTGACCACGATGCTTGGACACTATGCTACCTCACGAGCCCGCTGGCGACGAAAGTGACGACGCCCAAGGGGTTGCGCAACGAACAGAAGTCTGCCAGCTCGCCCGAGTCCGGATCCAAGACAAACAACGTGTCGACGCTGGCCACTACAACCTTCCTCGTTTGGACGTTCACTTCAAGCCCGAAGACCGGGTGTGGATGTGGACACCGATACGAAGTCGTGGCCTCAGCCAGAAGCTTTTGAAGCGCCACTTTGGGCCATACAAAGCCCTTTGACGGCTGGGAGATCTCAACTACGAAGTGGTGCCCGACGGAACGCACGCATCATCGCGACGCCGACCGCGACCAGAGGTGGTTCACGTCGTTCGACTTAAAGGGATGCCGAACCGAAATCTGGGCCGGCTTGCTAGAACAGCGTCTCAGCTGAGACTGGCTGGAAGAAAGCACTGAAAAGGCTGGGGCGTGCGAGCGTCTTGAGACGCGGTTTGAGTCCCGCTCAGCTCGTTCGCTGGCTTTGACAGTGCTTTCTTTCCCCCAGTCTCAGCTGAGACGCTGTTTCTAGCGTGCCAGCCCTGGATTCTGCGAAGCACGGCGGCAAAAGCGTGCAAAGGGATGCTACAAACACCATAACATCACTCATACAGCGATATCTCGAACGGATGACCGTATTTTTTTTAAAAAAAAGGAGGCGCATTTGACAGAAATGTTCACGTCATGTTTTTCCGAGAAGGAGAGGGAACGGCCTCGCGTCTTCTCCGTCTCGCCGCTTTGAGGGAGCGAAGCGAAGCGAGGAGGAAACGAGATATCTTCACGTCACGCGCCTCGTCGGCCTGGTTCAATCTCGCCCTCGTTTTCCAAATATAAGGCCGTCCGTTCAAGATATCGCCTTACGAGTAGTGTTGTAGGAATTGTAGCGTCCCGCCTACACCTCCTGCGGTGTTTTTTTGAAATCCGAATTTCGGTTCACCATTCCTTTAAGCGATTCTGTGCTCGATAGGACTATGAACCTTATGTATTCCAAAAGACTCTTTAGTTTACCGTTCTCTTTATTAGGGCGCAGCTCTTAGACGCCCGTTTCCTGGTTGGGCAGCGTTGCCGACGCCGACGCCGACGCCAATGCCGCTCAAACCGAAAACGGGTGACTAAAGGCCTGACCACACTAGTGTGAACGGCGCCGCCGGTCGGCGCCGCCGGGCGGCACCGCCGTCCGGCGTCCCAACGCGAGGAGTCCACATTGGCCTCCGTTTTGTGGGCGTCACGTGACAGCACTGGATCTCGCGATCGCGCCTCCCGTCGGATTTCCCGCTCTTTCGTCGTCTGCTCTTCGTTAGATTCTTCCGTTTCGGCTCTCATCTTTCGCATATATCAGCATCGAAACCGCACTCGCTGCCTACATGGTAGGAGTCCATGATGACCTGGTGATCAGCGTGAATGTGATTATTCTAACCTGCTCGTATCTTGCGACGTCGCCGCGCTCTGAAGGGAAGGAGGCGCACGTTTTGGATCCGGCCGAGTTGGTTCTACCGAAACACCGAAGGACAGGTCATTGCTTTGCTTCCCCGGCGGCGCGCCAGAGATGAAGGCTACTTTCGAGAGTGTCACCAAATCAACACGACATCCGTCACAACACAGACGACATGCAACAAGTGCCACGGAGAAACTCACTTGTAATTCCGAATTCCTCTCCTATAATTTCCCAGCAGTCGTTCTTAGCATCATTATCTGAGTAGTCTGGCTGCGTCTTGTCATATAAAAAGGGAAACAGTCGCACAGTTTCAAGGAACCGCTCCGTTGGGGATGGCATCGGGGGGAAATAGGGATAGCAGACGACACGAAACACGTCCTTCGGAACGTGAAAGACGCGCGGCAGGACCGGTTTGAGCGTTGCCATGGCATCGCGACGACACTATCTACGCCACCTCCCATTGGCTCCACTCTTCTGCGGCGAGCGGCGGCGAGCTCTGAACCGCGCAAGGAGCGGTTGGCTCTGCGGCGTTGTACGTCGCGCCGTTGAAGCCGAAAACTGGTTCTGGTCGGCAACCGGCAGCGCCGACCGTCGCGCCGCAGGCCTCCGCGACGCCAATGTGGCCGTGCCTTAAGAGCGTCGGGTCGCCGTCGGCGTCAGCGTAACCACGTGACGCCACGTGCGACGTCTCGAGCGCCACGAGTGACGTCACGAGGGTGACGATTGAAGTCACGAGACACCAGTGACGTCACAAGTGATTTCACGAGGGCCACGAGTGACGTCACGAGGGTCACCAGTGACGTCACGAGGGCAACGAGTGACGTCACGGGGGTCACCAGTGACGTCATGAGCGTCACGTGTTACGTCACGAGGGTCGCATGTGACGTCACGAGGGCCACGATTGACGTTACGAGGGTCACGAGGGCCACCAGTGACGTCACAAGCGTCCCGAGTGACGTCACGAGGGTTACGTGTGGCGTCACAGGGGTCACGTGTGACGTCACGAGGGTCACGAGTGAAGTCACCCTCGTGAAATCACACTGGCATACTTTCCCTTCCCCTCCTCCTCAAGAGCTGCACTCTAATTCGGCATTACAGAGAGTTGTAAACGTCTTTAATTTTTTCCATGGTTGCGTTTTGTGTTGCATCGGGGCGATGCACTTTTTAAAGGGGGGAGTAATGTAGCGCACCCAGCTGGCCAAGTAGGCAGCGCGGCCGTGGCCTTAAGGTAATCGTGCTTGCTTCCCACGCAAAAGGCCAGGGTTCGATGCCTGTGCGCGAATAAACCTTTCTGTTGCTTCTGTCATGGCGCACTTTAGTAAGTTCAAAAACCTTGGGGCTTATTCGAGGTTATAATGTTCCACGCGCCGAAAATTCTGCACCGATTGTTCCAGAAATTCACGCGTCTCATAAGGTGCTCCTCGTGGCAAGCCGTAGTCAGTCTCACCCCAGCGATCAATCCTGCTGTTACGTCGTCTTCGACACCCGCGACGCTCTGTTGTTATCTTGTTGCCTTTTCGTATTCGGCACAAGTTCGCGCGATTACACATTTCAGTTTCCTCAGTTGTTCTTTGTTTCGTCACCTCATCATTCGTGACAATATGACTAAATACAAAAGTTTCTACACGCATACAAAGATAACAGAAAACAGGCAACTTTCTCAAACTCACTTGTTGCAGTAAACGGCCTGAACAAACTAACAAGACAAAAGTTGCGAAATAAACTCTAACGTGCCACGAAAACGGCACGGTTAGTGATGTGCCGAAGACTGCACGCCGCTGCGCTCGGAATGGTTGTGGGCTCTGTTTTTGATCCGTAAAATCCGGATGACCGGATTATGCTCCACCACATCGCCACAGCGTCAGTCGGTGAGAGCTGCGTCAGTCTTCATTTTGCGGCGGTTTTTGAACGATGATGTTGATATATGACATATTGACAAAAATGAAGGTGACGAGAGGACGAACAGTGAACTGAAAATAAAGGTTTAATCGTCAAACTTGAGCCAAACGAAATACTGTAAGCGACTTAATTTTCGCGAGGACTTAATTTTCGCGAATTTAGCGAATCGCCTACAATTCCCAAAAAATAGGTCCCGCGAACAATTCCGGTAATATATAAACACATTGGAATCTATAGTTTGAGATCCCACCACGTCGCGAAAATTAGAACACACAAATTATTCTAAAACCTCAGCTTTGACCTAAATCGCGAAATATTTACTCCGCGAAAAATAAGTCGTTCACAGTAAACAAAAACGAGCGTCGAGGAAGCGAGAAGTTTCCGGTGATTTGGCGGCGTAACAGCAAGCGAGAGCGAGACTGACTCGACAAGGTCACACGCTGCTCCTTCCCTTTTGTGCGTGACATCTCGAAAATCTGGCGAAAAATCTTCGAGCGTTTGCGCGGTCGGTGCGAGAATCAACACGCACTTTCGAGAACAAAAAAGAAGCAATAAATAATAAAAGTTACGTCCGGAGCAAGAATAAACGCGAATCTTCTAGAAGTCCGTGACCGAGCGTTGCTTTCACGGCCCTGCAGGCGGCATTATCCCCCCTTTTAGAAGCGCATCGCCCCGATGCAAGGCGAAAGGGGAAAACATTGCTGAAAACTACGTGGTCGACTTCCGGTCGTGGCTGGAGGCGACCTGATGGTCGGGGTTTGTCGGGGAGCACCTCGTAGTTCAAGTCCCCAAGGTGGCGAATGACCTTGTAGGATCCAAAGTAGCGTTTTAACAGTTTCTAGCTGAGGCCGCGGTGGCGAATGGGCGTCCACACTCACACCCTGTCTCTGATCTGGAACTCCACGTCGCGGCGACACGTTGTTGGTCCTTTATGCGAAGTCGGGCTAGCTGGCGTACCTCTTCTGCTCGTTTGGTGACCAGCTGGGCGTCGTCGGTGCGGTCGTCTGTCGGGTCGTGGGCAGCATGGCGTCGAGCATCGTCGTCACCTTTCTGTTATGAACCAGCTAAAGAGATGTAATCCCAGTGGTTTTTTTAACATCCGTGTTGTATGCAAACGTGGCGTAGGGCAACACCTCATCCCACGTCTTGTGTTCTACGTCCACGTACATAAAGATCAGGTCGGGGATGGTCGTGTTTAATCGCTCCGTCATCCCGTTGGTCTGACGGTGGTATGCCGTTGTTCGACGTTGGTCGGTCTGGCTTAGGCGGAGTATCTCTTGTGTCAGTTGCGCCATGAATGATGAGCATCGGTCCGTAATCAGGACTTAGGGCGCGCGGTGTCGGAGGACGATAGGCTCAAGCAACAACTTGACTACTTCCACTGCTGTTCCCGACGGGAGTGCTTTTGTCTTGGCTTACCGGGTGAGACAATCGGTTGCCACGATTATCCAACGGTTTCCTTTCGTTGACGGCAGAAAAGGCCCAAGGAGATCCATTCCAACCTGCTGGAATGGTGCAGTCGGGGGCGCGATCGGCTACAGGAGACCAGCCGGCTTCGTCGGTGGTTTCTTTCGTCGTTGTCATTCGCGGCACGGACGGATGTAGAGATGGACAGCCATTGGGAGCTTGGATAAGTAGTATTTTTCTCAGACCCGTGCAAGAATCCTGCTGTAGTCGAGGTGATCAGATGTTGGGTCGTCGTGGCAGGCTGGGAAGACCCCTTCGCGAAGACTAGTAGGAAACACCAGGAGCCACTTCGAGTTGCTGTCTCCGAAGCTCTTTTTGTAGAGAATACCTTTCCGGGCTACGAATCTTGGCAGGGCACGTGGGAAGGCTCGGAAAATCGTACCCCCTCTTACCTCTAAGTGGTCGATCAGTGCGCGCAGCTCAGGATCGTCCCGCTGAAGCGCTGCCATACCGTGAACGCTCACTGCGCCAAGGAAGTGATTGTCGCCGTCGTTGTCTTTAGCACAGCCGGTAGCTGACTCGACGGGGGCTCTGGACAGGCAGTCGGCGTCGCTGTGTTTTCGGCCTGACTTGTAGACCACGGTCACGTCGTACTCTTGGAGTCATAGGCTCCATCCAGCGAGGCGTCCCGATGGGTCCTTCAGGCTCGCTAGCCACCTCAGCGATTGGTGGTCGGTGACAACTCGAAAAGGTCTCCCGTACAAGAACGGGCTGAATTTCGTGATGGCCCAGAAGACGGCCAGACATTCCTTCTCGGTCGTCGAGTAATTGCGTTCCGCGTTTGACAGCATCCGACTACCGTATGCGATCACGCGCTCTGCACCCTCTTGTCGTTGGACCAGTACCGCTCCGAGTCCTGTATTGCTGGCGTCTGTGTGAACTTCCGTTTCGGTTGATTGGTCGAAGTGGCCGAGAATCAGTGGTGACTGGAGCCGTCGCTTTAGCTCGTCGAATTCCTGTTGTTGTTCTTCAACCCATTCGAAGTTAACGGCGTCTTTCGTGAGGTGCGTGAGCGGCGCAGAAAGCTTGGCGAACTCCCGAACGAATCGCCGGTAGTGCGCGCAAAGTCCCAGGAATCATTACGGAAATTAAAAGTGCAAACGACAAGGTGAAGAGGAAGACTACGCTGGACAAGCGCTTACTCGCAACTGATATTTTAATTAGGAAGATGAGGAACGAAGACATAAAAGACACTAATGTTAAAAGCTACAAGTATTTATGAGAACGGAGCGAAAGGATCTGAAAAGACTAAGAATTAAAAAAGGTAAAAAAGGATATTAGTAAAAAACAAAAGGAAATGGTGGGCATGAATAAAGTAACAGTGAAAAAAATTAAACAGGAAGAGGAAGAGGAAAGTAAAGCCAATTTTAAAAAAATCATGGAAAATATTTTATGTACTCTAATTCTTTTGATGACAAAGTCACCGATAGAGCACTGATGCAGGAGTCTTCTCTGGTTGCAAACACTTCAGCCTCAAAAATCTCGCGAGTTCGCGTATCAGGACACCTTCTCAGAATCTTTGCGCTGGACAGCAGCGGGGCGCATCCACATTCCCTCACATGTGGAGCGAGATGCCCCGACTAAGAGGATTTTAGAGATAGCCCATGTTCTCTGAGCCTTACGTTGATGCATCTTCCCTGCTGTACCACATAACCTTTCCCACATGTGAACGGGATCTCATACACCACTCCGCTGCATCAGGTGACGTATTTGTTGCAGTGTCTAACACCGCATCCGTCCTGTCTGACGTTGTTGATTGTATAATGAAACCAAACAGAACAAGCAAGAGAAATCGAGAAAAAAGAATTCTCCTTCCTCCAACCTCCAACGTCTTGATATGCGACTTACCTTTCAAAATGCCAGGTCTGTTGGATGTATTCACCTAGGTCTAAGAAACGAATACTCCAGTATGAATCGGCACACTCAAAATTTGTCAAAAGAGGCATACAGTCTAGTTGTTTTATCGCTCCCCTGAAGAAGTCTTGCATTCATTCAGCAAGGGAGAGCTTTGACGCGCAAGCATCAAGGTTCAATGCGTCCTGCTACTCCACCTCCATCCTGTCTCACGTTGTTGAATGTATGATGAAACCAAACAGTACAAGCAAGAGAAGTAGAAAAAAAAGAAGTCGACCGGCGGTCCCCGATATCCATCGTGTCTCTCATAACTTCAAGAGAATTGCCTCCAAATACGATGTGCCAGTTGTGTTTTCAGCCCCCGACAAGCTAAAAAAGCTCTGGCCCAAAGTCAGCACCCCGCGCACAAAGCCTGACAAATGAGGCGTTAGATCCACTGCAACAAATACGTTAACTGTTGCAGTGGAGTAGTGTATTTGATCCCGCTCACCTGTGGGACAGTCGGGAAGATGCATCAACGTAAGGCTCAGAGAACATGCGCTATCTCTAAATCCTCTCCGTCGGAGCATCTCGCTTCACATGTGAGGTACTGTGGATGTTCCTCGCTGCTGTCCAGCACAATGGACCTTTTGTAGAAATACGCGGTGCGCATGCGCGGAGTATTTCATGAGCCTGGGTTCGAGAGTATCTAGTTCCAAACAATCCGCCATCTTGCATTTCTCGCCTTTGAGCGGTTTCGTTGTGTCGACCTCGGGGCGGAAGATTACGCACGATGGGGACAAAGGTGAGCTTGGGGAAGCCGTATCTAGGTCACATCGCCTCAACGGGTGAACAGGATGTAGCTGACGTTTTGAGTGTGGAACGGGTGGGAGAGGCCTTGGGCGCGCGTTGTTTTCCAGTCACCTAGTCTCGAACCGATTCGCGCGTCTAGGTGGCAGCACATATTCGCCAAGAGGTCCATTCTGAGGAGGTGTCCTGATAAGCGAACTCGCGAGATTGTTTAGGCTAAAGTCATTGTGACAAAAGGAGACGCCTACTTCAGTGCTGCATAGGTAACTTTGTCATCAAAAGAATTAAAGTACATAAAATTGTTTCCTTAAATTTTTTCTTAAATTGACCTTACCTTCCTCTTTCCCTTCCTTTTTAATTTTTTTTTCACTGTTACTTTAATCATGTTCACCATTTCCTTTAGTTTTTAGTAATTACCTTTTTTACATTTTTTAATTCTCAGTCTTTTCAGACCGTTTCGCTCCTTTCTAATAAATAATTGTAGCTTTTAAAGTTAGGGTCTTTTATATCTTCGTCTTCTTCACCTTCCAAATTAAAACGTCAGTCGAAAGTAAGCGCTTCTCCTGTGTAGTCTTCCTCTTGTCCTTGTCTTTCGCGCTTTTTATTTTCGTAGTGTTTACCCACTAGGCCAACAAATTATTTTGCTACAGTCCCAGGAATCTTCGAACGGCCTTCTGTTCGGTGGGCGGCGGAAATGCCGCTACGGCGCGAGTCTTCTCAGGGTCAGGACGAACACCTCCGTTGTTCAGAACGTGGCCTAGGAACTTCAGTTCTCCGTACGCGAACCGCCACTTCGTCGGTTTGAGGGCAACTCCTGCGGTCCTGATCGCCTCAAGAACGGCCCGAAGGCGTCGCAAGTGCTCGTTGAAGTGGGCCCAGAATACCACGACGTCGTCGAGGTGAAACGAGAGAGCTCTGAGGACTGCCAGTACGGTGTCCATATGACACGCTGGAAAGTTGCCGGCGCCATGCACAGTCCGAAGGGCATCACCTAGAACTCGTACAGTCCGTCAGGCGTGACGAAGGCAGCCTTCTCTTGGTCCTGTTCGTCGACTTAGATCTGCCAGTAGCCACTCTTAAGGTTCATCGACAAAAAGTATGGGATGTGGCGCAGCCCGTCCAGCGTGCCATCGATGTGGGGGAGCGGATACACGTCTTTCTTCATGACCGCGTTGAGCCGCCGGTAGTCTACGAGAATCCAAGCATTCCGTTCTTCTTCTTCACCAGTACGACTGCAGAGGCCCACTGGCTGATTGACGGATAGATAATGTCGTGTTGGACTTGTTCATGAATGGCCTTTCATTCCTTTGGGGAACCCGGAAACCCGGTATGGCGGCCGAAGCACACGGATCCATCCTCGTTGGTGATGCACAGAGGGCATCCTCGTTGGTAACGATGCGATGTTTCCCAACTGTTGTCTGGCGCCTTTTTGAGGTCGTTGCAAAGCAGTCGCTGAATTCGGCGAGGACGGCTCCGAGCTGTCGTCGTTCCGTGGCACTGATCTTGTTAACGTCGAGCTGCGGCGGTGGTGTACTCTACTTCTGACATATTGAGGGCTCGTCGGAGATCGCGGCGATTTCGGCGTTGGCCCAGAGTTCCTCGACGTGTCCTACAGCGGCACCTTTCGTGAGGTGCTGCGCTTCCTGTTGGAAGTTCGTCGTGAGGACCACAGTGCGCCCATCCTGCAGCTCTGTTACGCCCCTTGCGGCACCTATTCCTCTCCCGAGGAGCAGTTGGACGTCGCCTTCCAGAACTCACCCGCGGGTGACTGCAGCGGTCACGACGGGCACAAGAACACTCGACCGCGGCAGCAGGTTCACGTGGCCCGCAATGACTCGGACGGCGGCTGGCGTCATTTTGGATCCCTCCGGAGGTAGGACAGGCTTTCGCAACGTCAAACTGCTTGCTACAAGGTCGATCACGGCGCCGTAATGACACAGGGAGTCCATCCAAGGATGAAGTCTTTTGCACAGTCCTGCAGGAAGACGAACTTGACTGGAGAGGTATCGACGTGAATTTCGACGCGAGCAGTGCACGTCCCAACAGGCGTGATGGGGTGTCCTTCGGCGCTGCGTATTTGTGGGCCGTCTTAGGGCATCGTGACTTTCCGAAGTCGGCGAGAAAGCTTTCCACTAAAAACGAAGTAGTCTGCTCCGGTGTCCACGAGTACCGACGCGTCGTGGCCGTCGACGACAACGTTGAGGTGGTTGGGCACCGTTGCAGAATCGTCGTTTCAGTCTTGTCGTCGCTAGAGTTGGGGCCCTCCGACATTCTTGGAGGATGTTTCTGACGGTCTTGTTTGACAACTCCACCTCCAGGGGTGGCCGCGCTTAGTTTCCCCGACTAGGAGCGAAGGGCGACAGGATCTGACGTCGGGGCCTATCTATCGTCGAAGCAGGACGTCGTGGTGAAGGCGACCGGGACCCACGTCGGGGCGTAGGCATCGGAGAGGGTGGACGTCGTAGGTAGTCGTCGATCTCTGGAGGTCGCTCACCATAGCGTGGCTGCGGGTCGTTGGGGTGGAAGCCGCGTAGCCCCAGCTGCCGGTACGGACAATGGCGGAAGACGTGGTCGACTTACCCGCACTGGTAGCACAGCGGGCGTCGTTCTGCCGTTCTCAACACGTCGGTCTTGCTTGGCGCCGCCGCTTCGGATGGGACGTACGGAGCTTGCCCCGCAGTGTGTCGAGCGTAATGCGGCGTAGGGGCTTCCCGTCGAGTGGGCGCCGGGTGCTGGTATTGGCGGGTTGCTGGCGACGGTCGTCGGGCCATGGCGGCGCAGCTCAGGGTCTGTTGCTTGAAGGCTGGCACGTCGACGGGAGTTCTGGGCTGCAAGGCCCGTTTTAACTTGTCGCGTACGATATCGGTGACTGACAGCGACGCAGGGCGCTGTGCAGCGGGGAGCAGCTTTCGGAGCTCCTCTCGGGCAACGTCCCGGATGGACTCTCGGATACCCGCGAGGTTAGGGCCGACGTCGAGGCTAAATAGCGCAAGAACAGCAACGTTGAGCAGTCGATGGTAGTGGACGGCACGGGCTCGGATGGCCCACTTGATGTTTGGCGCCTCCTTTACGAAACCATCGACGGTGGTAAGCGGGTTTCGTACAAGGCTACCAAAAACAGTTTCGTTGACGCCACGCATAAGGATTCTTAGTTTCTTTTCGTCTGCGTCCTGGGGATCCGTGCGGTTGTATAGGCGAAGAAGGTCCTCGACAAAGCTCACCACGCTTTAGCTTGGTCCTTGAGCTCTTGACTGTAGTTTGTCCTCGGCCCTTTCCCGTCGCTGCTGGTTAGTGAAGCTCCGACACAGCTCTGCCTTCAGGAGCTCTTTGTTGAGAAGCGACGCTTCATGATTTTCGAGCCAGTGTCGCGCGGTTCCCTTGAGGGAAAAGTACACGTTCTGAAGACGCTGCTGGGGAATCCATTGGTCGTGCAGCACCACCCGTTCGTAATGCTGCAACCAGTCTTCAACGTCTTGGTAGATCTCACCCTGGAAGGTCGTCGGAGTTCGAGAGGCGGCGGGCAGGTAAACGACGGGGGAGGCAGCGGCGGGAGTCTGCGCCGATCGGCTGCTCATCGTCGCCTGATGAGTCTTCTTCGGCAGTGGACCAAATTCTGCTGGCAAACCTTGAACACGGCGGTTTCCTCGGGTTCCGGTCGCTTCCCCGGACGGTCTTCTTGAGCCGGGGATTGGGCTTGCGCTGCGAGGCATCGGAGGGATAGCGCGTCATGGGATGCGGTACCGCGCACCTCCACCAGAAATGTCAAGAATGAAGGTGACGAGAGGACGAACAGTGAACTGAAAATAAAGATTTAATCAACAAACTTGTGCCAAAAACAAAAGCGTCGAGGCAGCGGAAAAGCGGGTGGCGTAACATCAAGCGAGAGCGAAACTGACTCGACAAGGTCGCGGGCCACTCCTTATCTCGAGTGCGTCGGCATCTGAAATATTCGGCAAAGAAGCTTCCAGCGTCGCGGGCTCGGGGCGAGAATGAACAGGCAGTTTTGAGAACAAAAAAGCAGCAATAAATTTAGAAAAAGTTACGACCGGAGCAAGATCTTCTAGAAGTCCGTGACCGAGCGTTGCTTTCTCGGCCCTGCGGGCGGCAATATTGACCTATAAGAACACTTAAAACAAATCAAGAAGTAGAAACTTTGAATATGATGAGCAGCGCCTTGGCTATTAAAACACTCAAGGACGTTGCTTAATGCGTTCACAGTTCCCACTTTTTTATTTATTTTCCGGTGTCCTTTTTGGTGAAAACCTTAAAAGGTGGTTTTGACTTGCCATACTCTACACATGTTTTAAAGCTTCCAGTGACAGGGGGGGGGGATATGAATACGAAGGATGCCAATTTCTGATGCGTTTTCATTTTTCTTTGTTACTATCGCTTTTGAACTCCTTGATGCTCTTCTGGCGATCTTTTTTTCTTCATTTCACACCTATTTCCTCTGTTTTGTGTTCATTCGTTGATGCTATCACTTCTTTACGTCGAGAGGGAAATCAATTTCTACCTTTCTCAATGCCACCTTAAGCGCAATCACTAAATTCACCGCAATCTAAGAAAACGCAGGAGTCGACTTTGCATCATAACGACCATATTTCGTGATAAGCGCTAAATTATCCTAGTAGGCTCCTAACACAATCTCATCGGCTGTGCAGCCACAATAAGACGCTCCGGACTTTCCAGGCCGTTCGTTTCGTGAGTTGTCAGTAGTCAGTTTTAGTATTGCGTCTAGGAGCAAACGCAAGTGCTGCGAGTTTGCGTTAGCGCTCCCTGCTCCATGCTGAGCGTGCGTGTCGTGGCCATTCGCCAATCCAAGACGCAGCTTGAGGCTCCGCGCACACTCAGTGTGGAACTCGCAACGCTAACGCGAACGCATAGTGCTTGCGTTTGATCCTAAACTCAATACTAAAACTCACCGGTAATTATATTTCTTCTGCATACACTAAGGCGAAAAAAAAACCGTTGTAACCTTTCCAGCGTTTAGACGAGTGCTACGTCAAGGCCCGGAACCGTACGGCACAAAGGTGCAGTGCTGCACAGAGGCTGAAAGGGCGCAAGTTCCAGTCTTGGCTGGAGATGAAGAGACAGGCCTACCTTCAACGTCTCGCGGGAGACGACCCTTGAAGTCAACATCTGAAAGTGCGTCTTTTTGCCTTCTGAAATGTAACAGTTATAGCATTGCTAATAAATGCATGTCATCTTATTTTCGCTTAGACATACGCAAGTGAGTGCATAGAATCCTTAGTTGAGCAAACACCAACTGAAATAAACAAGTACTGCGAACATGCTCCTCTTTCTGCGTGGAACGTCGTCACAAACTGATGGCACAAACTCGGCAATTGGACGCGAGCCCAATACCGAGCGTCCTTCGTCGCGTTCATCGGACACGGGGCCCAGCCGAATGGCGAGACAGCGCTCGTGTTCGGTGTGAGGCTTCTCTCGGTCTCGCTGTGATGACGTCAAAATTCTAGTGCACAAGCTTTCATTAGGTGGTGTTGTTAGAGTCGGGCTTGGACCTATAGTCACCAACGGTTTCCCCACTAAGTTTCCCCACTAAATTTAGCAGGGAAACTTAACCCGCTAAACTTAGCGGGGAAATTTCCCCACAAAAATTAGCGAGAAAATTTCCTGCTAAATTGAGCGGGAAATTACGCCAACAGTGACGCCGGCGGCAACGCCGCTCAACCCGGAAACGGGCGCCAAAGAGTTGTGCTCTAAAACACAATGGAAGGCGATGGAAAAAGAGTGAGCCCACTCGGCGTTGTTTTTTTTTATCTTTTTTTTTCCGCACTTTTTATGTGCTTTGCATATACTTCTAGTGATTCTATTGACCGCTCATACAAAAAATCGTGTTATTTTTGTTTTTCTCCGGTTCACGATGTTTTCTATTTTGTTGAATTTGCTATCTTTATGATGCTCAAAGGGACAATGAGATGATTTTTCAAGTTATTCCTCAGCTTTCAACCTCAAGTCGAGAGAGAAATGAAACATCACGTGGTCGTCACGTACTTAAGCACCGGATGTAATGAATACAGGCTTCCACCAGTGCTTTTAAGCACACTATGGATCTTGTCATTCCTAAGTGATGACAAGTGTTGCCACGGCACTCAGTGGCCACGAACGCTCCTCGAAATATTCATCAAAGGATTGATTTTACAGCGAAGCTGTTACGGACTACACTGTAAAAAAAAAATTCCGTCAAATTACTGAAATTGCCAGTTAATTTTTGATGCCGGTACAATTTCCGTTGTCTTGCATTACGGTCACAGCATTAACTAGGTATTACGTGCATGACAGTAATGAGGCCCTACGGTTTTTGCCCGTAACTTGACCCGTAGAAGCATGGCAGAAAACCGTAACTCTTATGCACGTGATCCACAGATACGGGAATTGTTCCGGCATCAAAAATTAGCTGGCGTGGTATCCGTAACTTGTGACGGCAGAAAACCGTAACACTTAATGACTGAGCTGCACGTGATGTGCAACGACGGAAATCGATCCGGCATCGAAAATTAGCTGGCGTGTTGTCCGTAACTTGCAACGGCAAAAAACCGTAAATCTCAATCACTGAGCTGTACGTGATGCGCGACGACAGGAATCGTTCCTACATACAAAATTAGCTGGCGTGTTGTCCACACCTTGCAGCGACGGCCAGAGCCTGTTGAACTGCTAACTGCAGTGACTGAACAAAACGGACGTCTCAGTGAACAATAAATATAGCATTTTACTGCTATATTTATTGTTCACTGAGATGTCCGTTTTGTTAAATCACTGCAGCTAGCAGTTCAACAGGCTCTGGCCGTTGCTGCAAGGTGCGGAAAACACGCCAGCTAATTTTTGATGTCGGAACGATTCCCGTCGTCGCGCATGACGTGCAGCTCAGTGATTGAGAGTTACAGCCTTCTGCCGCTGCAAGTTACAGACAACACGTAAACTAATTTTTGATGCGGGAACAATTCAAATTAAATATCTAGTGCCCACGGAATGTGACTAGGCTGTGGGCCCAAGTTACTTTCAGGAGTTGATGCCAGCTGCGCATCCCAGAGATTAACAGCTGCTTAAACACTGTGTTAGGTATTTAAGGGAAGTGCACACAAGAAACAAAATTAAGTAAAGCATGTTCATACCTTTATTCTTAAGAAATAATTAGTGGGCCTTGTCCAGCTTTCATGTGGAAGGCAATTTCTAATTTCCTGAGCAATCAAGTCCATATGAAGAATTACAGAACCTGGAAAACAAAACAAAAAACATGGAATGTGGTTAGGTTATGAACATAATGTGATGACAGAATAAACCACCCAATTTCCGCGAACTACGAGTTACATGTAAGCGCATTGAAGGAGCCTCAGCTGGATTCTGGCGGGCACTAAACAGTGAAACCAACTTGTGAATTAATGACAAGAAACCATTTTAAGAAGGGAAGTTCGAAAAGTGCCTTTGGAGACAGAATTGCCACGTCCAATGAGATTATGAGTTCCTTCAAGCCTGTTGTCAGGAGTTAATTTCAGAAGTTACTGCCAACTGTGCCTCCCAGACATAATTAAACACCGTGTTAGTAGGGTTGTGCGAATATTCGGAATTTCCAACAGTAGTTTCGAATAATACACTATTCTATATTCACTTTGAGAAGAACTGCACTATTCGTGTTTTTTGAAGTGTTGGTTGCGGCGGGCTAGTCCCGTTGAGTGCGCTTCTTAGCGAGCACCGTTGCACTGCGGAGAAGCAATACCTGCGGAAGTGAGCTCCGCGTGTGTTGCTTCTCTGCGTTACATCGGTGCTTGGTAAGAAGCGCACTCAACAGGATAACCCGCCACGATAAACACTTGGGAAAGTAGAAATATCGCAATTGCGTGCTTGGAAGAAAAGCATAGTACATTGAATGCGGGATGGTGCACGCATGCCGGCTGTATTTGAAATTAAATGGAAACTTTGTGAATGTGTATATCTACTTCGTAGTAAAAGTTTCAAAATTAAACTGACTGTTATGCAAGAGTATACTATGTTAGGCAGAGATGTCCTTACATCCTGCGTTCCTCATGCGCGATTCATTCTTTTAGAGCGCAGCTCTTAGGCGCCCGTTTCCGGCTTGAGCGGCGTCGGTGTAATCGCGCTTTGCGTTATGGGAAGTTTCCCATAATGACATCACGAGGTTTACTCTCACGAGGGTTACGAGAGTTATCCTCACGAGGGTTACCCTCACGACGGTCACGAGCGTTACCCTCACGAGGGTTGCAAGAGTTAGTTACCCTCGAAAGGGTTACCCTCACTTGGGTCACCCTTAGAAGGGAAACGAGGGTTATGAGAGTTACCATCACGAGGTTCACCCCTTGAGGTCACGTGACCTCAGGGAGTCACCAGCTCTAATCCGGCGTTACAGGGAGTTGTAAACGGCTTTCATTTTTTAACTCAAATTAAAGGAAGATTATTTATATAGCAAGATTTGTAAATTCACTCAATTGGGCATCTCTATCGGATTCATTTTATGTCGAATCCATCGTTTACTTGCCATCCCAAGACATCAGAACTTCTGAAGTCACAGTTTATAAATATAGATAGAATATACTTGGCTTATAAACGATCAAGTGGTACAACCTTTACGAGTTTAGCTGGGTTTTCGTCTAAGCATTATGCAATGATAGTAAAAAGCGTGAAAGAACTATTCGATATTCAAATCAAAAATATTCGGCCAAAATCTACTATTCGCACAAGACTATGTTTTAGTAAGAAATTTCAAGCAAGTGCACGTAAGATGCAGTAAGAAGTAAAACATGTTCGTACCTTTATTCTTGACAAATAATTAGTGGGCCACGTCCAGCTTTCATGTGGAAGGCAATCTAACTTCCAGAGCAATCAAGTCCACATGGACAAGTACAGAACCTGGAAAACAAAAAACAAAACAAAACAAAATGTGGAATGTGATTAGGTTATGAACAGAATGCGATGGACAGAATAAACCTCCCAATTTCTGCAAACTACGAGTTACATGTAAGCGCATTGCAGGAGCCTCATCTTAACTCTGGCAGGCACTAAACAGTGAAACCACGTTGTGACTTATGATAAGAAACCATTTTACCAAGGGAAGTTCGAAAAATGCCTTTGAAGACGGAATTGCCGCGTCCAATGAGTTCCTTCAAGCCTGTTGTCATGACTTAATTTCAGAAGTTTCTGCCGACTGTGCCTTCCGGAGATAATTAAGCACCGTGTTAGTAAGAAATTTAAAGCAAGTGCACATAAGATGCAGTACGAAGTAAAACATGTTCATACCTTTATTCTTGAAATAATTAGTGGGCCACGTCCAGCTTTTACGTGGAAAGCAATCTCTAACTTCCTGAGCAATCAAGTTCATATGGAGAACTTCAAAACCTGGAAAACAAAACAAAAAAATGTGCTATGTGATTAGGTTCTGAACAGAATGTGATGACAGCATAAACCTCCCAATTGCTGCAAACTATGAGTTACACATAAGCAGTGCTTGAAGTCTCCCGTAAGTTGAGGGGGTCCCTACAAGAAGGGGGGAGGGCGGGGGGGGGGGGGGTTTGACGAAATGTATTAGATGCTCACAAACTAAAACCCACTGCTGACTCTGTCCCCGCCGTACCTGCAACCCTCAAATCGCTAATCCCCAAATGTCACATCCCTGAAAACAAGCTATTTTATTGCAAGATATGATTTGGATTTCACTAATGCTGGGGCTGTGGAGGAGGGTCTCAGACCATCCATTCAAATCAGTGGGGGGGGTCCGAGACCCCCCGAGACCCCCCAGACTTTACGCCCTGCACATAAGTGCAGTGCAGGAACCTCAGCTTAATTCTGGCAGACGCTAGACAGTGAAACCAACTTGTGACTTATGCTACGAAACCATTTTAGCAAGGGAGTTTTGAAAAATGCCTTCGAAGATGGAGTTGCCGGATTCAATGAGTTTCTTCAAGCCTGCTGTCACAAGTTAATTTCAGATGTTACTGCCAAGTGCACCTCCCAGAGATAAACAGGTGCTTGAACACCGTGTTAGTAAGAAATTTCAAGGAAGTGCACACAAGATGCAGTATGAAGTAAAACACGCGCATACCTTTATTCTTAAGAGTTAATTAGTGGGTCACGTCCAGCATTCATGTGGAAGGCAATCATCATAACTTCCAGAGCAATCAAGTCCATATGAACCACTACAGCACCTGGAAAACGAAAAATGTGGAATGTGGTTAGGTTCTGAATAGAATGCGATGGCAAACACAACCTCCCGATATCTGGAAACTATGAGTTACACATAAGTGCACTGCAGGTGCCAGTGTGATTTAAGAAAGCTGTAAACCCAAATGAAATTACTTGAAAGGGGCATGGACACAGAAATTAGGCAAGTTAGAGTATTTGTTACATGACAGCACCATAGGTTATTGGACATACACGAAACATTTCAGAATATTTAAAACTCCAATAATTACAAAATTATTTTTTTAATGTTCGTTGTTTTTATCTGGTGACGAGGATACCTTGACACAACTCCCACTGTGGCAACGGCAGCTCGTCCATAAACCACGTGACTCTGATTGGGACGTTGAACACTCTCTCTTTCGTTGTTCTCTACACTCGTTCGCCACGCCACGCATGTCCGTTACTCAGGCTCTGTACCTGTTTCTTCCTCTGCCGTCTCCCTCCAAAAGTGACATGGAATTCGAAGGAGCAAGCTGTGCCAGATATTCCAACTGCCCAAAACATGGGAGGGAAAAGTGGGGTAAAGGAGCACGTTGGGGCGAAGGACGCTTGGGCGCCTTCTGAACCATGCCTGGAAGTGCATACAAGAGATCTACGAGTGGCACCGCCTCGCCGCTTGGGACTGACTAGGGACACTAAAGGGTCGAGGCAGATGTCGTCACCGACGTCTGCAAACATGGCTGGCTCGCTGAATAGGTGGATCCGAGGGTCCCGCAACTAAATAGAATGCTTGTGTGACACTAATGCGTTCTTTGATAAACAAATTAGGCAGCTTTATACTAACATGTAATGGGCTTCAGTGACATACTTAGATTTCATTTTTTCCATTCCTGAGAAGTCTAGAACCAGTTGAATGCTAAAATAATTTCTACAGCCGTTTTTTTTTACACGTACACATAAACAATTGTTTATGTGTACGTGAAATTAATGCTTAATCTATTTAGTATGTTGTTATTGCCGCTACAAATTCTTGTGACCCCCCATTTAATGCATTCCACGAGAATGTCCTTGAGGGTAATGAACTTGAGCTGAAGTAACTCCCATGAAACATAGTGTGTATTTTTATGGTGCTCCAACAACCAAAACAGAGCCACAAGTGACCCTAATCGTCAATATAATTAGGATAAAAATCCATGGTGACTAAAATTGTAGTTTGGCTTGTTGATAAGCCACAAAGGAAACATAAAAAAAACAGGTACGGATAGAAGTGACTCGGCAAACAAAAGGATCACTCTCAGTGGAGGTTTGCTACCAGGAATTAAAAATAACACAAAACAAAGAAGA
Source organism: Ixodes persulcatus (assembly GCA_013358835.2). Lineage (NCBI taxonomy): Eukaryota > Metazoa > Arthropoda > Arachnida > Ixodida > Ixodidae > Ixodes > Ixodes persulcatus. Next base: position 28,053 of record JABSTQ010010664.1, on the reverse strand, counting down.
CAACTTAAATCATATGGCACCACCTACCCCACATGGATATCAGTTTGTGTATTGACCAGAGAAGGGGAGCAAAAAAAAAACGTTGGAAGAGGGCACACCTCCAGGTGCTTTGTGTGGTGGGAACAATATATGATCCGCTTTTGCATAGCCTATGCAGGTCAAGCAAAGCCCTATATCAAATACAGCCCTCGGTGTCGTGTGAACATTTGGCAGTACTGTTACCAGATGCGGTTGCATGACAGAGTTCAATAAGATCAGATAACTGCAGGCTACCAGGATAGAACAACAAGGATGTGTGGAAGCTGGTGAAATTTTGGCTCGTGACAACGACAACTGCTTCCTCATCCGGTCCATCACTTTGTTAAAAAAGGATCTTGATTACCTTCAACCAATAAACAAAAGTAAGCATCCTCAGCATTCACATAGGTAGGTGGCACAGGGTGATTACTTGTTGTGTAGTTTTGGTAAATAATTTGAAAATCAAATTATTTACAATCTTTCTTATCTGAGCCACTTATATACAATTGAAAATGGAGGGAACCAAATATGTGAATATATGGAGAAAAACTATTTTCCTTGTACCGAACCACACTCCAAGTACAAATCTTGGCTAATAGAGTAGCCTACAATTGAAATAAAGTAGTGCTGTATCCTGCATGCCAAAAGATGCACAAAGGCTTTCCCAGTGTGATACAGATGGGCGTTGCGGGAAGCTCTTCGAGTTCAACATTGGAGATGCGTGTTGCATTCTAAAAGTAAACAATGATGCAGTTGAACTTCAAACCATATCATTATCTGAGAATGTTTCAAAGGCAAGAAAGCACAGGTGGCTAGTTTTTCCATGCATTAACAAACAAAATGTAATCATCAGTGGTGAAACTTACAAAAGAACTGCTTGTAGCAGTTATTGTAGCAAAAACATGGCTTTTGTAGCACACATTTCATTTAATTTCTTTCACACTGCAAACTTAAGGATATGACGTCCTGAAAACAAGAGGACACGCAACGAAAACGGCACAACCAAGTACTGGGGCAGGATACCACTAGCAGACAATAGTTGCTTGAACGACGGCAAGCTGAAGTATTCAAATAACGAACCTGCAGCAAAAAGATGTCCAAGCGCTCCATCATGGCTACGGTAGCGTGCCTCGAATGACTGACATGGGATAGCGGCTTTTGTAGAGGCATCGTAGCTCAAGAACAGTGTTGGCAGGCTCCTAATGCTCCCAACTTGAAATCCACCAAGATGGGTCCCAGGAGCCACTGTTTTCCCACGGTTGGCTCGAGAACGATCAATTCCGTGGCGTCCTGTGGTTCGTCCAGCCTATGGGCCCCGTCATTGCTGGCGATGCTGAGAAGTATAATCTGCAGCAAAAAGATGTGTGAGTGCTTCATCACGGCTGTGGTAGCGTGTCCCCCACATTTGAGCTTTTGGAGCAGGCGATTCTGGTTTATCACTATGTAAAAAGCGATGCAAGTACTATAGAAATTCCCGTAGTTCCTCAAAGTGCCATAAAAACTAATATAACTGCAATTATAACACACAATTATTTGCAGCAAAAAGATTGCTGTTGGAAATGTTGTAATAAAAGGGGATAGAAAGCAAAAACACAGAACTTTGGCAAGGACCTCATTGCCTTGAAATCTCGATGCAATCACTAAATCAGTCCCATCTTCGACAACTGCAAAGCAACAAAACTCTTTTAACATAACGAATAAACCACACATGTCAAAACAAGCATTTTTGTTTTAAATGAAAATAATGGGAGGAAGATTCATAGCCTCAAGTAATCGGTGCCACCGGAACAATGATTGACACCGCTCTTCCTCCCACGCAAGGCATCAATAATCGTTCCAGCCAATGAGAAGCTACTACAGAAGGGAAACTAAGGGTTGGACACTCTTCTCGGAAAGTGGCCACTTTTGCTTGATCACATATTTTAATAGTCGCTTTTACGTAGGCAAATATAAGCGAGTAACTCGGGGCTCCTCAATTTCATGAAAGAACAAAATTGCTTTCGTCTATGGAAGCTCACCGTGGGACCTCAGTCCTACTTATTATTGAGCGGTAATACATCATATCTGCTGAAAGTATTTAATAAATCATAGCGGCCAAAGCAGGTGGCATGTCGTCGTCTGCTTCCAGCCAGCATCTAATAGAGAGCCTCAAGAGCGCGTTCAACTGCTAGATCGGGGCATATGTTTATGGGTGCCATTAAATTGCAAACTTTTGCTGTGGCGCTACGGGTAGTTTCTTAACGTAAATCCGTTCACGTGGGTTTTAATAATCCCCTTTAGTAATCATTCTTGAGAATGAGGCATTTGAACTTGGGGCATGTACACTTAATCAACTAGAATCTCGAAATTCTCACACGTCAAATGGCTTCTAAGAAGACTTCTCAGGCCTGCATGAACTGTTATTGTGCAAAACGCAGGCTTTCTTGATATAACAAAAGCTAATAAAGCGCCTTGGAAACTGTTTGGCCCACCGCTCGTAAGAGTGGGAAAGCCTGTCAAGCGCTCACTTCCACGACAAGCCGCTTACTTCCGGTGGCTTCGTACCTGTCTGCTCAATGCGCCATCCAGCCCTCTAGTGCAGATCAGTGGCCTACCTCCATACAAACTGCAATAGACAAGAACTTCTTTTACATATAAATTCACTAATCTCTATGACAATTGTTCGATCGCACATCCCCGCTCCGCGAGTGTGGCCATCTTGCATGTCGAAAAGCATGTTTTTGGAGCGTTGTGGAGGCTGGCGGCAGCGTGCTGAAGACACTTTTTCTACTCGTTCGTCGTCATTTGTCGAAGAAGTTCTTTAAAACCCTGTGTAAGCTGTGATACTTGCTGTTGAGAACATGTGTAAATTTTTACGGAAGCGCAGTGCCGGAGGAAAAAGGTACAACTCGTCGAAAGCAAGTTTCGCCAGTCTTGCGGCGTGATCAAAGCATGACGAAGCGCTGAGTATCTGTGCCTTCGCACGCTTGGATACTAATCAAGAATCGGCGCCGCGGCAAAGTTTTGAAGGTGTGTCATGCATAGATTTCTTTGCATCATGCATCGGCCACGGAGTTCTGGATCGTCCCGATGTTCAGGCGAGTTGCTATCAATAAAGGGTGGAAAGCAATCCATACGGTTGCTCTTATGCACTATTAACCATGGCTATGTTCCAAATATACCCTAATAGATCACATGGCAGAACAAATAGCGCAACACTGTGGAGCAAGGAGGGTTTTCGAAGGCAAAAGTACAAGACGGCGAGAATGAAAATCTTTGAAGCGCGGCCCATATGGTCGTGTGCAATCTATTGACCAATCACAACTAGGCGAGCCGCGCTCAAACGGCAAGTGCAATTAAGTAGGTTGATATATGAGCCACCGCTGATCAGTGATGAGGAGCTATTGCGCGCGGTATTCGGTAAACCGTCTAACGACAAAAAAAAAGTACTTCGCCCCCCCTCTTCTGTCGCCACTTGGTTACAAATACAGTCGTCAGAGTAAACTAAAACGCTGCTCCAGAAGCCCATACGGCTTCACGCACATTGCACTAGCAAGCAAAACATATCCAAACGGTGTCGATTCTTGATTGTCATTCAAGCGTGCGAAGGCACGGAGACGCAGCGCTTCAGCGTGCCAAGGAAGCTTTGATCATGCCGCGAGACCGGCGTAACTTGCTTTCGACGAATTCTGTCTTTTTCCTGCGGCACTGCGCTTCCGTAAAAATTTTCCCATGTTCTCAACGGCAAGTTTCACGTCGCACATAGGGTTTTAAAGAACTTCTCTGAATGACGACGAACGAGTAGAAACCGTGTCTTCAGCACGCTGCCACCAGCCTCCGCAACGCTCCAAAAACGCGATTTCTCAACATGCAAGATAGCCGTCCGGTCGCCGCACTCGGGCTGCAGCGATCAAGCGCGGATGCGCGATCCAGCAAATTGTCCTAAACACCATAAAACACGACATGCTCTCAGTACGCGACAGCGCACTTTATGATTATTCAACGAGCGCGGTTCAGTGTTTCATGTGAAAATTTGATTTCTTTGGTTCTTACCGCGCCCGAAAGCGAAAGGGTGACGGCGCCTGAAAGCCAAAAAGGTACGAAGAGAAAGAGTTCGGGAGAGCCCAGAGCAAACCGAACTCCCATGGCAATGAGCCCTGTGCCTGCGCACGTCCATCGAGCGAGTCTGATGCGTAGATAAGTTTCCCTCGTGCAACTGAGTCGGGAAGCTAAAGCGCATGTTCTGACTCAGCCGGCGCTATTGCGTTAAGTTACGCGTCTTTCATTCCTTCTGCACTTTGGTTATCTCGCAAGGCGCATGCCAAAATGAGTTAGCTTACCTTTTTAGTGCTGTTGAATGGTGACAGGAAATCGCGGTTCCCGCACGAGCAAGCGTACGGACCGGTGTTGCCGGTGTGCCGGTGCAGCGACGGGCCTCGCTCCTGGCTCTCGCTCGCATTGCCCGCTTGTCTTCGTCCGCGAGCTGAGTGCGCCGGCTTTCGGGTGGGTCTCCCTCCGCCGCTCAAAGAGATCTTCGCATTCGCATGAATGGCACGTAACATGAGACATTTGCCAACAAGAAAACTATCCCTAGAGCAAACGTGGCGTGTGTTATGTGTTTTTGCTTGAAAGAAAAGGAAACAGAGACCTGAACTAAGAAATATGTGAAGCCGCACATTTACGGACTCGTGCCGTCATGTCGCCTCTACGGCGTGTTGCCCGTGCGCGCTTCTCACAGCGCTTTCCAGTTTTGAAAAAGTATGTTGACTTAAAGATGGTTAAAGTGCAGGCGAGCTGGTGTAGATCATACATAGTGGAACCTGAGACTGAGGTATGCATGGAAAACTTCGAGGTGTTTAGTCCTCTTTTCTCGTCCTCGAAGTTTTCCTTGCATACCTCAGTCTCAGGTTCCACTATGTATGTTGACTTACGGTTTTTTTTACAGTGTAGTTTCCCCAGGATCGTGCACTCTTAGAAAAAAGGGGACCAAAAGGAGGTAACAGACCGCCTTTACCACCCTCCTCCCGCCCAGGGGTAAAGCGCTCCGCTTGTTACCTCCTCAAGCGCAGCAAACACGAAGAATGCGGTGCTACCAGGTGAAGTTCGCCGCGAAGGGGCACCAAGGCGGCATGTATTACCTCCCAGAGGGTGCACCTGTTTTGCACTGCCAAAGCCTGGGCGCTGCGATTGGCTGTGGAAAGGCGCAAACGAGTTCGCTAATTGGCCTCCTCGTATGATACGTGATTATTCGCGCATGCGTGGGAGAGCGCCTGCCCGGCCGAAGAGTGTCCGCGCCTTCGCCGCCGACGTGGCCGACGCGCCCGGTCATGACGGCATAACGTTGTTTCTTCTCGAACGTTCGACGGAGGCGTCCCGGTGCAGGAACGTTCTTTATTGTTCTGTTCGGCTCAGTCTCTTCTTACGAGGTCACCGAGAGCGCTGCATTGACTTCAGTCGAAGATCCAAGTCGTGTGCACCGTATGCAGGTAAGGAAATGTTCTGCGCGGTCGGCAGTTGGCGTCGGTTATGACCTCCCGGGAAGGTGACCCCCGTCTTCCTTAGACAAAGGGTTGGCGGACATGTTGGCACGTTTGAAGGCGTCGCGCGTTCGATAAAATTAGTGTGTGGCGCGACCGCAGACGCGGTTTAGACCATCGAAGTTCATAAAGAGCAAGAACAGGAATGACTGTCGCTTGCACTAGCGCACATTTAAAAGGTTGACATACGCTAACCAGTGGCTTAGCCAGCAGCTTTTCCCGGTGTATGTGTGTGCGGGTGGACGAAGGGGGAGAGCGGCGGTTCGGCGAGCCGGGCGGCAAGACGCCTTTTGAATCGGGTGTCGCCTACGTTTAAGGCGTGAGGGGGTAGGAGGTTTTCTCTTTTTGGGGCCGTTGGTGTGTCGCGTCGGACGTTAAATTGAGGATCTGATCAGATATTTGAAAATCTCATAAGGTGGTTGTTTTTTGTTTTATTTTGTTTTTTCCCCGAAGAGCAGTAGTCGATCAGGAATTCATTGGCGGCACCGGCCAACCGGCGCGATTTATTCTCAACGTCGGTGATATTTGTAAAAATCAGTGTTAAACACTGATTCTTAATATCAACGTTTTTTGTTTTTTTTTTAATTTTTAATTTAACGAGGTTTAATAAATAGTTTGGTAAAATGTCACGTTACCTTGAAATACCGAATATAAATGTCTGAGCTAATTATTCGTGCGCTTCGCAAACATTGATAGTATTATATTACGGAATAAGGTCATGAATGTTGTTACAGGCAGCGGGCTAGCAATTATATTGTCTTGGCATTTTCTTTGCGTGTGATCAGGCATTTCTAAAACTCTGATCATTCAGTAGGCGAGTTAGATATAACTCAAGTTTGCATTATTTGAAGTTGATTGAATATATTTCTTTCGTCCTGCGGCAACGTTGTAGGGTGATTTCGTCGAGGGTACTGGATGCCTGCTACCTTGGACTCATCTCGTGACAGTTCTTAACACTGCTTACTGCAGGTAAGCGGAGTCCGATATTTTATTTTGATTTTCTTGTTCCAGTTTGTGCACTTGAAATGGGGCTCTTGATTTTTATGTTGATTTTGTGTGTGTGCTGTTCGTTCATTTCCGAGAGAAAATTGAGGGTATACATCGAGTAAATGAATTAGAGCGACACACAAGGCGCTTGAGAGTGTCTTTTTTGGTGTTTTTTTTTTTTTTTGTGCGTTTTCGTCCTTGTGTGCTGTTCTTCTCATGTCTAAATAAGACATACATTCAATTTCAATCTGGCAAATTACTTCGGCAAGAATATTTACATATTTGCCGAAGTTCGACATTCGGCAGTTAGAAATTATTCGTGCGCTTCGCAAACATTAAAAGTAGTATATTACGGAATAAGGTCATTAAGTTGTTGCCGGCAGAGAGACTAGCAATTATAGTGTTGTCTTGGCTTTTTTTTTTTGCGTGTGATCAGGTTTTTTTTTAAAGTAATCATTCAGTAGGCGAGTTAGATATGGCTCAAGTTTGCATTATTTGAAGTTGATTGAATATATTTCTTTCGTCCTGCGGCAACGTTGCAGGGTGATTTCGTCGAGGGTACTGGATGCCTGCTACTTTGGACGCATCTCGTGACAGTTCTTAACACTGTTTACTGCAGGTAAGCGTAGTGCAATATTTTATTTTGATTTTCTTGTTCCCATTTGTGCACTTGAAATGGGGCTCTTGATCTTTATGTTTATTTTGTGTGTGTGCTGTTTGTTCATTTCCGAGAGAAAATTGAGTGTATACTTCGAGTAAATAAATTAGAGTAAGACCCACAAGGCGCTTGAGTGTGTTTTTTTCGGTGTTATTTTTTGTGTTTTCGTGCTTGTGTGCTGTTCTTCTCATGTCTAAATAAAACATAGATTCAATTTTAAATTTTAATCTGGCAAATTACTTCGGCAAAAAGATTTACATATTTGCCGAAGTTCGACATTCGGCAGTTAGAAAATATTCGAGCGCTTCCCAAACATTAATAGTAGTATATTACAGAATAACGTCATTAGGTTATTGCCGGCAGAGAGACTAGCAAGTATATCGTCTTGGGATTTTTTTTTTCTGCGTGTGAGCAGGCATTTTTAAAAGCTGATCATAATAGGCGAGTCAGATGGCTAAGTTTGCATTATTTGAAGTTGATTGAATATATTTCTTTCCTTCTGCGTCAACGTTGTAGGGTGATTTCGTCGAGGGTACTGGATGCCGGCTACCTTGGACGCAACTGCAGGTAAGCGTAGTCAGATATATTATTTTGATGTTCTTGTTCGCATTTGGGCAATTGAAATGAGGTTCTTGATTTTTAAATTTTCTTTGTGTGTGTGGTGTTCGTTCATTTTCCAGAGAAAATTGAGGGTATACTTCGAGTAAATAAACTAGAGTAAAACACACAAGGCGCTTGAGTGTGTCTTTTTCGGTGTGTTCTTTTTATGTGTTCTCGTCCTTGTGTGCTGTTCTTCTCATGTCTAAATAAAACAAATTCAATTTTTATCTGGCAGAGCACTTCGGCAAAAATATTTGCATATTTTCCGAAGTTCGGCAGTTAGGGTTGGCGGTCATAGGGATCTGCTGTGGTGCTGAGTAGCTAATGTGGTGTAGCGCTCTGTGGTGTATGTTCTTCCTCTGTCCTTGTCTTAAAGCGCAACCATGTTTTTTTTTTTCACGTACAATACCAAGTCGCCCAACAATCAGCACTTGTATATACTAACCTGCTACAGTAGTTGTACCCCTTTGACTAAGATTTGGTAGTCACCTAAGTAATCGGGGTGACAAATTTAAACATGACCGGTGAATACAAAGTGCTTACTAATCTATGATTACCACCCGCCATGTGATAATTTTAGTCAGTGGTAGTTAGTCAACAGTTAAACTGGTCACGTCTGGTAAGTTTGGTCGATGCTTTATAATGCTGGAATCAGTGGCCCATCAAATGCTCCAAATACGTCTTAGAAAAATCTAATATTTCTTCACAATTTCTTCAAATTGGGGATGATATGTTTCAACTTCATATCACATGATTTCCACATTTTTTTGGTTCCAGGCAGGCAGTGCAATCTACCCGGTGGCTGTCAGCTCAAGCCTAATTAATCCTGAGGCGCCCAGCTATGTGGCAGTGGAGGGAGATCTCGAAGCCGCGTCGCCTGCTGAGGCAGTCCTGGTTGCATTCTGCCTCTAGTTCATCTTTAGCTACGACTAGAGCCCCGAAAGTGTTGTTCCAGATGCCTTTATTGCGCTTAGTGGTTTCATCTTAGAACTTTTATAAGATGTCTAGTCATGCCATTGATTTTTATGCCATTTTGTTTGTGACAGCCACAATAAAACATTGTAATGTGATTCCAAAGTGATTCCATCAAGTGTGCATTTAACCTGTAATAAGGTGGTGAACTGGGCTAGTTGGTTGCTGTTATACATTATGGGGAAAACAGCTCGGAAAGCCTGGAGTACGAAGAACAAACATGACAGGACACCACTTTTCTGTCGTGTTTGTTCTTCGTAGTTCGCGATTTCTCAGCTGTTTTCTTCATCGTGTGCATTCAACTCAAAGTGGATCATAATTCACTCCAAAAGGAGGTAAAAGCAGCGCCCTCAATTACGTCGTCTTACCTCTCAAAAGGGTTGAAATTCCCCCCTAAAGGAGGTAAAGGCTGACCCATAAAGGATGCACTTTTAACACCAAAAGGAACTAAGGTTACCTCCAAAAGGAGGCAATGTTGCACCCTAACTCAGGGGGTAAGTTTGCACCCTCGATGCAGGGGGTAACGATACCTCCAAAAGGGATTGCCCTGTGTGCAAGTCGGTTACCCCCTTAAGGAGGGTACTACAGTACCCTTTTTTTAAGAGTCTGTCCGTCAGCGAAAAATTGATGACACAAAACTCTGGACAGCTACCGCCATCTATGAGCGACAGCGGTAACCAGACAACCGGCTTGCCGGTTGTCTGGTTGCCGCCGCCGCTCATAGATGGCGACAACCTTTCCAGCCTTTTCACTCTGGCTTGCCGACTTGCGGCCGGCCGTTACCTCATTCCCACCATAGTACTCCATCGCTGGTCTTCCTTCTTCACCAGAGTGGAAAGGCTGAAAGTTTTTTGTCGAGCGAATGCGTCCGAGTGACGCAGTGCCCGTGTTCAAAGCGGGAGCTAGGTTCGACTGACGTCGTTGGGCACCGCGGATGCACCGCAGTGAAAAGGAGGAGAGCATTCGAAGGAAAACAGGTAAAAAATGTTTCAATATATTTTTTTTTTTTAATTTTTGTACCGAAATGCAGATTTTTTTTTGTATTTCTAACTCCGTGAACTAGTTTTATTTTTTTACCGACCAAACTATGTGGTATAAGTAAAATTCGAATCCAAGATCATTTATTCATTGAATCAAAACTACGGTTGTTTACCGCAAAGAGCGCAAGTCATCTTGTCGGCGCCGTCCTCGGTGGTCCGTCTGAAAGTCCAATGGTAATTGTTTAACAAGTAACGACAACCAATACAAATGACAAAGCACATTCCGCTGAAAGCAAATGGCGGAATTCAGTTCAAACCTGGTTTTCGCCGCCATTCGGTTCCTAAAACCTGCACCGTCACGCAGACGGCGCTTCAAAGAATGTCGCTACTTGTGGCAATCTCTTATTTAGGGACATTAGTCCGTCAATGGTACGTAGCGTCAATGCTGCTCGGATTATTCAATTGTCACAAGCCGTGTTATCTCAGAAAGAAAAGCGAGACAGTTCAAGGTCTTCTGCTGCTTCTGAAAGGGTGGGACATTCAAATAGGCCAAAAAAGGTCCCAGATTTGCTCTATGGTTTTACTCCGGGAAGAGGTTTCAATACGTGTCCAGCAAGGTGACAAAAAATCAACGAGGCCTACGGAAAGTCCACGCGTATACGAGGCCTACGGATAGGTGACCATGGGTCGTAGTACAGATTCAGCTCCTGATCAAACACGTATCTGTCTGCTTCTATTGTTACCGGCAGTGCTGAAACACAGAGCGTGACGAGTCCCGAGGTTCTGTTACTTTACCTTGCCTTACTGCTGTGAGCGCCAATTTAAGCGTATTTGAATCAATCAACCACCAAACCAGGACGCAGCGTGATAATCATGAAGCCTCCGTTGAGTTTTCTATTATTCTGATTAAGTCCCCATTTCCTGAATGCGGGTAGGCACATTCCCCGTAAAGAAGGTTTACACCTCCCCCAGCATTGCACCACCCGTTCGGCTGGACCTAGATGCAAGAAGTAGTACCAGGAAAAGATATATCCAAGTGCGCCGTTGTTTTGGTTCATAATGTGAATTTTTGTCTGGCAATTTGGTGCCTTGAAAGTCCAAAGAAGCCCAGACATAGCGAAACTCAATCAATTTTGGCCAGTGTCTGGGTTTGCCAGACGAGGGCAAGAGTTAGGCTTTACTTCCTGATTATGCGGTTGTCACCTGGCTTCTTTTGGACATAGTTTGAATGCCACAATTAGCCTTCACTTTCGGTTGTCACGCGGCAACTCTGGCTAACGTCTCGCACTGTGGCAATTATGTGGCTAACCAAAGAAAGCACAGACTTAGCATTTATCTTGCTAGTTAGGGGCGAATAAAAGTACAACCTTGTACCACTTTAGGCGTGCTTCCTGGGTATAGCATTTATGAAAGTGGGATATATATGTGCAAGGTCACAATTATCAGAACAGGTTTTATTATAGGGTGTCGCGATTTATTTCCTGCCGCTGGTCTACTGATGGCGCCAATCATCCAATATTTACAAACTCTTTTCAAAAACTCAGTGCCTGGGCAAATAAACCATCTGTTAAATTGGTGATGATCCCGTGGGACTTCGAGGCTGCTGTTTCCAGGTAAAACAAAAGGAGAGATGCCTACCCTATTGAAAAAAATTCCATACTCGGCATACTTGGCCAGTTCAAACCGGATTATTGGACGGGCAAACTGGGTAGATTTACTGGAAATCCTGGGCCGGTATCAAACTGGAATATTAAACAGATATACTGGGAATACTGGTAGTTTTACTGGAGATACTGGACCAGTATCAAACTGGATTATCGAACACGGGTATAGTGGATGCACTGGTAACACTGGATTTACTGGGCATATGATAAAACCAGCCTTACTGGACACACAGGTACAACGGTTGTACCGGTTTCACCAGTGAAACCGGTACAGCCAGTGTACCTGTGTGACCAGTATGGCTGGTTTTATCATATGCTCAGTAAATCCAGTTTCAATCATACTGAAAACACAGGCCATAAACTGTCTCAACCATTTTATTTGCATTGAAACTTTAAACAATCCTTTAGCTGTTTTGTATATATAGTTCGCTGGAGTAACGAAAACACTTCAGCTGATCGCGTATTCTTTCTTCAGTAAAGGTTAGCAATAGAATGTTTGCACGCCACGGTTTTCACCAGCTTCATCGCAACCGTAAAACTCGACTGCATGTATTTTCGAATACGGAATGGTAAGCCTCTACACTTCGAGTTAAATATTTGCTTGTGTGCTGTCTTGTTTTATTCGTTTATTATTCATCCTTTATTTTGCAAACATGCTGGTGTCTTTATTTAGCCTGATGAATTGATTTTTTGTATAGCCCAGCTTCTGAATACTGGCTGCTATATCTTGCCTATATGTAGAATACATGTTTGTTCTAAGTATAACGAATAAAAGGAAGGATATTTATTGTGGCCGAATCTCAGAGGCCTTAAAAGGATAGGCAATAGACACTTTCCTAAGTTATTGGAGCAACAAATGACAAATCCCGGATAAAGCTCATTGAACAAAAACTCAATGTACAAAATCTCACCATAAAAAAAGCGAGCACTCCGATACTTTAGACCCATGTTGCTCTAGAAACATTTATCTCCAAACTCCGGTCTAAAAACATGCTTTTCGTGTAAAGCTTGTCAAATTATGAGGCGCTGGAGAAAACCAGCTTTCTGCGTTAACTCCTTATTTCGAACTCTTTGTTCGCGTTCCGCCCATTGACAAGCATGCGGGAAGGGCCTCAGCACCCACCCCGTATCGCTGCGCCGCCGTGTTCTTCTGCAGCGTAAAGGCCGTCTGCTTTCATCACGGTCACCATGACAACGACCGCCGATTATCCGAACGCCGTCTGCTAGCTAAAGTTAAATAGTTTTGTAATCAGGAGCCGCAGATTGTCGCCGCAAAGCGGCGTGAACGCAAGCCGTGGGGTGGGGGGATTAACAAGTCATTTAGTGATACACGCGCCGTCCGAAATGGTCATTCGGCTTTCGCTGCCATGGTGACGGCGATGAACGCAGACGGCCTTTTTGTTGCGGAAGAACACTGCGGCGCAGCGATACAATGCACGTGCTGGAGCGCTTCCCGCATGCTTTTCAATGGGCGGAACGCGAACAAAAAGAGTTTGAAATAAGGACTTAACGCAGAAGGCTGGTTTTCTTAAAGGGGCTATGCAACAATTTTTTTACTATGCGCAAATACCGCTTAGAACGGACCCCTGACGTTAATGACCTATGAAACACGCGTTCGTTTTTCACCCCACGCAATAGAAGTCCCAGAAAAAAATTAAAGAAAAACGAGCAGCGTTCACGCCCTAAACTCGCAGCCAGAACAAGCGGCCACGTGATCTGGAGCCGATTATATGCCGCCAATGTTGATCATAGGCACGCGCTGGGGTTGGAAAAACACAGGACACGCGCTGAGTTCCAGACATTGTAATGGCTCGCCTATTGCCGTCGTTGCAGCGATTGGACACGGGCCACTACCCGAATGCTTCTCGAGCTATCAATTATCACGAGCCCAAATCGAGTGCCCACGCAATGCTCGGGTTCAATCTATGAACCGCATTCAAATATCGTCATATGGGTGTACTGCGATCCCCACGTTACGTCATCGAATTTTGCAAAGGAGAGATTGAATGAAAATGATCACTTTTGTCCTTGAAATTACACCGCAACAAAGGAGCTTCTTGGCCAGTGACATTGCATGCGAGTATCCTTGAGTCCCACTAGTGCCAGTAAGCTCGTGTAAAGTGAAAAACATTCCAATTGAATATCGTTGCACTGCTCCTTTAAGCGCCTTATAATTTGACGAGCCTTACACGAAAAGCGTCTTCTTTATGCTCTCCCGCGCCCTGTTGTTTTTATCCGTTACAAGTGTCTGAAGTATCAAACTGCCAAAAAGCGCACCCACAAAAGCTCACCGGATTTTTCACAGACCTGGTTTGCAAAGAAAACTCACCTGGATAAATATGATTTTCTTACATGAGTCTAGATAACATGACAACTACAAAAAGACAGCTCTGAGATAAAAAATAAATTAAGGCTCCAATTCACGCTGTGAAGGTGCTTGAACAGCGAAGCTGTGGTATTACCTGCAAGGATTGCCCACTGTACTATAGACCCCTTTTTTTGGCAAACGCCACTACGTGGTACTACACCTATACGAAAATGGTCTTTGGACGTCTATAGAAAGTGCTATGGTGAGCTATTACCGTATATGGCTCTCTATGCTCAGCCCTAAAAAAAAAACATAAAACACTCAATAGCCACCTACAGAAAAATCTATGTCTTCAAAGCTATCAATATCGGCCATTCAAAATTCTATTGTTGGCTATAGAATAATATATGGCTACGCAGCTATAGACTCGCGACGATTTAATATTCTTGAGTGAGCTATAGGAAAATGTATGTCCTTAATGCTATAGATTCGTGACTACACAATGTGCTTTAGCCGGTTATAGAGTGGTTTAGGTTCCCAAATCTATAGATTGGTGACCATTAACTATTCTTTAGCCCACTCAATAGTGTTTTATGCCATCAAAACTATAGGCCTCCGACCTTTCAATGTGCTTTATCCTGCTATAGAGGGATGTATATTTCTCTAGCTATAGACTCGCGACCCTCCAATTTTTTTTTTAGCTGGCTCAATCGTATTTTATGTTCTTGGGCTATAAAGCCGCGACCTTCTTCTTTGCACTGCAGAGGTAAGAAAGTGGAAGAGAGTCATTCATGCGCTCACTCGGGGCGAGAATTTTCTTTAGCCAGCTTAATGGGGCGTTCGTCGCGGGTGCTATATACTTGCGATCGCAAAAGCGTCCTTTGATGCTTATGGGACTATCGCAGTTTTGCCGGCCACTCTCCCTTCGCATTGCTTTACCTCGGCGTTGATGTCATGTCAATCTTCCGTGTTTAACTCTAAAAGTACACTCGTACCAAACGCGCATTCTGCAACCCTGGCAAGTGCCTCTTTTTTGAACAAATTACAGCCTTTAACTACAGCATACATGCTACCTACCATCCTTAACCACCTTCATATGCACAACATAGAGCTTGACACGCTATCGGTGGGTACCTTGCGGGACATATGATACTCTCTGGGCAAATCGGCCACGATTGAACGGTGCCTTTGTGTGTATTTTCTGCGCATCTTTTTGTAAAGGCGAATATGCCTGTGCTTTGTATATCGTACAATTAATTAACCTCGGACTATTTTTTTCTGGTTTTTCCTTGAATGTTGTAGGGCAGTGCTCTTTTTTGTCTTGTCTTAAATAATGTATGCCAGAGACCTTTTGTTTTAGTGCCTTGAACGATGTATGCAAGTGACGTTTTGCTATAGTGTCTGCTTATTTTCTTCGATTTCATATATCTCTTTGCCGACTGTTCAACGTCTTTTTGGTTTAATGTTCTCCGTGTATTTTCTTTTTTTCACGCACGCTGCTTGTGGCTGCTAAAGTTATGGGGGCTTAGGACTAGTCAAGCTGTATCAACAGCTTTTTTTCCAAAGCCCCCACAAGCACTGTAACTTTAGTTGGAAAATAAGTCTATTCTTCTTCTTATTATTATTTTCCAGTGTATTTTATTGTTTGTAAGTACATTTATTTAGTAGTCCTATCGTCGCCTACTTTGTCCGTGTCCCTGCTATGTCTTTATTTCTTTCTGCGTGCTGTACGTATTTCACATATTTAATGTTTTTGTGTATATTTTGTCGTTCTCGGCGCGGCCGTCAACGAACATAAAACCGCTGCTTTCGCCGCTACAGAGTTGAGCTCTACTCTTGTCACGAGTCTATCGCGCTATAAAGTCGCGTATTAGACTCGAATGAAGCCTCAAAAGGGCTGTTTCGAATGCCAGTGTGCATGTCATCAGTGTAGGCAGGGCAACAATGTAGCCATCGCGACACGAGAGCCGACTGCGCATAAATCTGGCCGGCCGCGCTCACTCTGCGGAAATGTGAGCGTGAGACTCTCGAGCACCATTGGCTTAATGAAGATGCAAGAGGCTACTTTGTCGTCGCGAATCCTATGCCCTTCGAATGACTGCGAGGCCATTCCAGCCCCTGGCGTACCCTACGCAGCGTCTTTCAACAACCGTTCGCGCAGAATCGCTACCTTTCGTCTGCGAGCGCCGGCGGTTCGTCGCCGCGGGGGTTCATATGTGCGGGGGTTCATAAAATGCTCGCATTCAAGTCGCGACTATGATACGCCGGCACTCACAGACTGCCAATAGACGCCAGAAAGGTTGCCATGCTACACGGGTGGTCACGGACAGGCGCTGGTGCCTAGGATACGCCGAGCACTGGGACATTTTCGCAATGCGTAAGCAGGGCAAGGATTCTCAACGACAAAGCAGCGTCCTGCATCATCAGCAAGCTAACGCGGTTCGAGAGTCCCAGGATGATATTTTATCAAAGCGAACGCTGTCAGCCAGATTAAGGCGCACTCGACTCTCGCGTTGCGAATTGCTGCGTCATTGCTCTGACTAAACAGTTGACATGTGCATTGGCATTTCACACAGTTCTCTGAAACTTCATGAGCGTCAACTGGACGCGTCTATAGCGCGATAGAGTGTCGTGACAACAAAAGAGCTTCTCGATGCCCGCGTCGAGAAGGGCGAAATATACACAAATACAACAGCCAAAAAAATAATTAATTCATATTGTTAGTCGCGCGCCAACCTAGGTACGTCCTATTACTGCTCTTATCTGCGAAATCCACAAATCAGCAAGCGCTGTTGCTAATGTTTCTTCTTTTTCTTTAGATTATGAGACATTAAGGTTGTTGGAGCTTCATGGAGCACAGAGCCCCGCCATGTGTCATCATGATGTGCAGAGATTGTAGTTGATGACAGTGCTAGAGACTGAACTCACGAATGAAAAACATATTGCAGCTTACATTTCTTAAACCATGCAATCAGAAATGCCACAACGGTGCTAAGATTCCCGAAATCGAAGTTTAAGAAAGCAAACCTAACAGTGCACACATATGTCTAAACTTCTTAGTAAAAAAAAAGTATATATATATATATATATATATATATATATATATATATATATATATATATATATATACCGGGCGTTCATTTTTAATTCGAACAAATTTATTACAAAAAATCCGTAAAAGATGTACTAGTACGGTTTGTTCAAGTGAGTTATACGGCTAGGGGGATATTATGTGGGTGGCTAATCCTTGCGAGAAGTTGGCTAATTACTTAAAATTCGTTAATTAACTTTTTAATTAATGAAAATAGACATATGGTTCCAATTAGAAATTTGCTCAGCGTCGTCGAAAACCCCTAAGTCAGTCATTTTCAGAAAGACTTTGAGCGCGTGAAGGCCCATACGCACATTCGCGTTTGAGCGCGGTGCGTTCCCTCGCGGCAAGCGGACGCGTTGCGTTGCGAAGAGCGCTTGCGCCAAGCATGTACGCACAGTTGCGTTGACACGCAGTCAACCGCAGTCAAGAGCCAATAAGAACGCGCTATCGTCGATAGCGGCTCACCAATAGTAAGCGAAATCCAAGGCAACATGGCGGCGCAGAGCGACAGCGTCGAAGTGTTCGATCTTGGGACAATCCCGCCGGCTTCCCCCACGTTTTGTCGAGCTTGAACCATCGCAGCCTCAGAAAATACACTTCCCACCGCTCCCCAAAACGAAAAAGCAAGTTCTGCGGGCGGCGAACCGGATACGTCTCGCCGAGTCGGCCGAGTGGCGCGAGCGGACACGTCATCCTCCTCTCCTCCCTCTGGGCTTCTGATTGGTCGAACTAGGTCGAACGCGCCGCAACGCTTCGGAAAGTTGAGCGAGTCTCTACTCGCTTGCGTTGCGCAGCGAAGCGTTGCGGGTAGGCGCGCGTTGCACCGCAAGCGACCGCTCCTGGGCGCAAGGACGCCGCAACGCACTCAAACGCGTTCAAACGCGAATGTGTGTATGGCCCTTAAGAAGCTAGAAGTTGCGATAAGGCGCCCGTGCGATTTTTCCGTGTCTTATCTAGCCCCAGCCTTGTACCTGCTCCACGAGTGGTAACTTTAGTGCACTACTACGCTTCTCACGCGCTCAAAGTCTTTCTGAAAATGACTGAATTAGGGGTTTTCGATGATGCTGAGCAAGTTTCTAATTGGAACCATATGTCTATTTTCATTAATTAAAAAGTTAATTAACACATTTTAATTAATTACCCAACTTCTCGCAAGGATTAGCCACCCACATAATGTCCCCCTTGCCGTATAACTCACTTCAACAAACCGTACTAGTGCATCTTTTACGGATTTTTTGTAATAAATCTGTTCGAATTAAAAATGAACACCCGGTATATATATATATATATACAGTGTAATATTTTTTATTCAAAACAGATTTGGTTTTGAAAAAGCGTCATTACTGCTTCTTCAATGCCGTTTTCGCTATGTTTCTTGAGCTAGGCGGAAACTCGAGGGGCAAAAAAACGTCCCTCTCTGGTGAGTAATTAACTAAAATTCGTTAATTAACTTTTTAATTAGTGAAAATGGACACAGGATTCCCATTAGAAACTCACAGAGCATCATCGAAAACCACTGAATCAACTCTTTTTAGAACGACTTGAAGCTCGTGGGAAACTCGGCATCGCACCAAATTTAGCGGGGAATATTTTCCCCTAAATTTAGCGGGGAAATTTTTTGTGCTAAATTTGGTGAGGAAACCTTTCAGCTAAATTTGGCGGGGAAATTTTTCCGCCAAATTTAGCGGAGAAACTTTTCCGCTAAATTTAGCGGGTAAATATTTTCCGCTAAATATAGCGGGGAAGTTTTTCCGCTAAATTTGGCGGGGAAATTTTTTTCGCTACATTTGGCGGGCAAAATGTTCCGCTAACTTTAGCGGGGAATTTGTACCGCTAAATTAAGCGGGGAAATATTTGCGCTAAATTTAGCAGGGAAAATTCCCCACTAAGTTTAGCGGAAAAATATTTTTCACTAAATTTAGCGCGGAAATTTTTCTGCTAAATTTAGCAAGAAAATTTTTCCGCTAAATTTGGCGGGGAAATTTACCCATAATGCACCGCGCGGTTACGCCGACGCCGGCGGTGACGTCGACGCCGACGGCAACGGCAACGTCGACGGCGACGCCGCTCAAGCCGGAAACGGGCGCCTAAGAGCCGCTCTCTACAAGATCCGTAGAGTAAAGGCTGAACTCCAAGGGACGAATTATGTGACGAATAACTGGCGAACGCCGCCCGACGGCACGCTCGCTTTGCGCGCGACGTAGCAGCCACTGTGTTGATTCCACGCGCAGAGCAAAAGCCGCCGGGCAAAATTCGTTGGTTATTCGCAGCATATTCGTCCCATGGAGTTCAGCCTTAAGCCATCGAGTTGTCTATAGCAGATCATTCAAGAAGCTATAAACGGCTACAGAAACCACAGGAAAGTTATAAGCAGCTATAGCACAATGGGTATAGAGAACCATAGGACGATCTATAGAATGAGCTATAGCAGACCACAGAGAGAGCAATAGGCGGCTAAAGAAGATGTTTTGGTGGCGCACTCCTATGGTTAGCTTTCGTGACGTCATTACCTTGTGAACAACATGTTTGAAGGTGTTTGTAAAGAGCACGGTGGAAGCTTGAAATCATAGCACTCTCAAACCTACACTGCCAAAACCGCCAAGGAGTTCTTCCATTCCTCTTATTTCCGTCGATGGGAAATCCTTTGCTGACGTCATAGCCAGCATTCAGCCTATCGTGGAAGACCGATCACAGCGACGCTTTCGATCGCTCACGTCGTCAATAGCAAGGTGTCTAAAAAGATCCATAGACTAAGCTATTAGTGGCGAGATGTTTCGGTGGCGCCCTCGTATGGTTACCTTTCGTGACGTCATTACCTTGCGAACAACAAGTTCGACGGTGTTTGTAATTAGCATGGCGGAAGCTTGAAATCATAGCGTTCTTGAACCAACACTGTCAACACCGTCAAAATCGAAGTCCTCACGCTCCTCTTATTTCCGTCCATGAGAACTCCTTTGCTGACGTCATATTCAGCATTCGGCCAATCGTGGAAGGCCGACCACCGCGACGCTCTCGATCGCGCACTTCGCCAATAGAGATCTCTATAGCAGACCATGAAAGAAGCTATACACGTTTGCAAGAAAGGCTCCTGTACGCTGCCATTTTGAGCGAAGCTGGCGCCGCGTAACGTTTCCGCCATGCTGGGGCGCGCACGGGGTACTTCATTGGAGTGCGCGACGACAAGATGACGGCATCTGGTGTGTCGCCGACGGCCAGCGTTAGCGACACACTAACTGTTTCGGAACGCAGGAGGAGGAGTCCACAAAAAATCGTAGCATCAAATATTGTAGGGTTGGAGCTGACTTTATAACTCTTGAAGCTTCTGTTACGGCACGCCGTGGAAGCCAGCGGTGCCGGTAGTAGAGTCATTGTTGATGCAAAGGTCATGCGGCTTCTGGCGCATTCTGATAAGCGCTTTGAAAATAGATAATTTTAATTTCTTTTCGATTTGTTATTGGTGTAGGCATTCTATTTAATTGTTTGTGCTCTTTCGCGGTCGAAGACCACACCTATAAGCTTTATAATTATTTTTCTTTAATTTCTTTTTGCGCTAAGTGTTGTATGCTCCAGCAAGAAACGCTGGGCAACATTGTACAACAAGCAGCGAAAGTCCTGGCTGGAGAGTATATAAACGCTTTATAGCAGCTGTGCATGGGCGCCGCCATAACTGACCTTCAGTTTTTGTTCCCTCTTATTCCGTTCGCTTGACTTCATCATTTCCACAGCTGGACAGGTTATTGCCATTTTAAGTGTTGCTGTGTCCTTCCCCCCAGTATAGGACGTTGAGGAGACTCGTCAACGCCCGCTTCAGTGGCTCGGCATCTCGGTAAGACTAAAGTCACGGTAAGACAAGAGAAGGGCAGCTGTGGCGGTTCAATCTGGCGCGTGTGTAAAGCGTCTATACTTGGGCGCTATCTATCCCTGTGCGCGTGAAGCGCGCTCGGTGCGCCGAACATAATGTGGTCGCCGCGTGAGACAGAGAGTCATCACCTAAATGTATTTCTTCCACCGTGACCGCAGGAAAGGCTACAAGCGCGAGCTCCTTACTCTAGGTCACATCTTGGCGGCACAAGCTCTCGTGCTTTAAGGGCAGCTGCCAACGCTGTGAGCTCGCGCTTCTAGCCTTCGCAGCGGTACAACATAAGGTGAAACGGAGTATAAATGTGTTTCTTCCACCGTGGTCTGAACTAAGCACCAATATGGCGGCGCTCACAACAATATCAGGAACAGAGTACCGATACTCAAAGCGTGGCTCATTTCGTGGCTCTAGGTCAGACTAGAGCCGCTCTATATGGCAGCTTAGGTGCCACAGTAGCGACACGACGCAAAATTTTCTAGTTGCACGACGTCAGAAGCGCCAATAGTGATCTACATTTTGGGCCTGGGAGGTTGCCATGGTGACCGTGTTGCTAGCGACGCCGGGTGGCAATTTTTCGCTAGTTGATATCTCCATTCGTCCATTGCAAATTGGTAAAAGACGCTTGGCATGGCGGTACGGCAAGAGCCTCTAGAGGAACAGTCTCAGTTTCTTTTGTGAAGCGAAACGATTTGCAGCCCAGGGACTGTCGGGCGACGAGAGCTGCAAGGTATCGTAGGTGCACGGACAACGCGAGTGGTTTTCCGCGCCGCCGGGATGGCGGCCGCTTGGTGGGACGTACGTACCGTCCTTGTACTTTCGGACTTCGCTCCTGTGAAACAAAATCCGAAAACGCCGGCCACGATAGGGCGATTGCCTTGGGACATGACTGTTGCTCGACTGCCCCAAAGTAAGCGAATGTATGCTTAGCATCATATTTCTTCAAGACCCAATCATTCATTCAAGATGAGGTTATCTCACCCACTGGCGAGGTGCGACGTCGACGACGGTCTCACCCTCGTTTGGGCGATGAACAGTCGACAAGGTTAATCCAAGAAGGACAGCATGGTGGTCTCCAGTGGATTGTTAACACCATCAAAAGAAACGGACGCCGGATATGAGGTGTTCTTGCCGAGAGGCCAAGTGGTCGTCCGGAAGTTTACCGGCATGCAAAATGTCAATATTTTTATCTGGTGTAGCACACATATCTGTGTTAATGGAACCCTGAAATGATTTTTTAACTTCTTCTTAGCTGTAATCCTCAACTCAAAAGCGAGCTGTGAAATCACGCGGTCGTTACATGCTAGGGCACCGGTGCGATGATCCCAAGCTTCCACCGTGCTTTTTAAGCACACCATAGAACTTGGCATTCGCCAGTGATGATAAGTTCCGTCAGTGCACTCATTGGCCACGAACGCGAATTCAAATATTCGTTGACGAATTGATTGTTGACGAGCGCATACGTCCAAGTGACGCAGGTTTCGTGTCCAATGCGTGAGCTGGGGTCAGCTGACGTCATTTTGGCCTTTATAGGCATTGCAAAGAGAATATTTAGAACCATACACTGACATTAATGAGCACAAAACGGGCCCAGCTACAGAAAATAAATATTACACGTAAAACAAATTGTGTCTTTAACTTGTTAATTACAAAGACGAACACATCTCTGAGCATCTAAGTTTAATAGTATGTGGTGATGCATTGTTATATAACAGATCATTTAATATACGTCATTGGAGCAAACGCGACCTTGTCACTTGAAAAAATGAACCAAAAAACACTGCGATCAAAAGCAATCCATTGCGACGAAAGCACGTTAAGTCAAAGTCTTCAGAACTGTTAATTCGTAAAATCGTCGATTAGAACAAAAGGTTAAATATCGCAGGTGCTTCCTCGCTAAAAGTTGCTGTGGTAATTCGGTGACCCAGGGCTGAAACAATTTCACCTAAGCCCAACACGCGAGGTATACCTATCGTTTCGATTCTCAGAAATTCAAACTTTCAAAGGAAGCTATAAAAATGCGAAGATTTTATCCTAAAAGCTATATTGTAAAATCGTTGATTAGTACAAAACGTAAAGATCGCAGGAGCTTTCTCGCTAAACGTTTCTGTGATTATGCGGTGACCTGGGGCTGAAACAACTTCCCCAATGCCCAACATGCGACTCATACATTTCGCATCGGTTCTCAGACACTCTAACGTTGAAACAAAGCCAAGAGTATGTGAAAACTGCATGCTAAAAGCCTTATCGATCCTCGAACACATCGGGAATCTGAGCACCACTACGGCGATATGACTGATTCTGTCACACAGGTGGTAATATTCAGAGCGATCTTACACAGAGAAGGTATAAAGTCTCATTTTTTTCAGATCTTCACGTTATACCTGCATCAGAGAGAGATTTGAGTTGAGGCAATAGAAAAGGATTGAAAAATAATGTGCCTCGGCCTGCTCCAGCGTTAGCATTGCAGACTTAATCCAATTGAAAATAAATAAAAGTGGTAAAGACCAAAAAACAAAATTTGAAAGCACGAAGAAGTTCGAAATCGTCGGCAAGCAGCTGCACATCACGACTCCGCACACAGAACAAACTTGCATCTACCAGCTCTGGGCGCTGCCATCTTGCCAGTGACATCACGGTTCTTGCGAGGTAACGTGACGAGTAGTCACTCGGTTGCTATGGGCACGGTGCCAGCTCGCCCTATTGGAAAACCCCAATATGAACAGCGTATTCTGGATATTGGTAAACAATATCTTTTTATTGTATTACAATACAATATGGATAGTGTATTGGAACACATTACATTTATTGCATTGTATTACAATAAGGGTTTGTTATGGGATTCCAATATCCATAATACGCTAAAAACATTGGAATCCTATACCCCTATTGAAGAACCCCAATATGAACAGCGTATTATGGATATTGGTAAACAATACCCTTTTATTGTATTGTACTACAATAAGGGTTTGTTATGGAATTCCAATATCCATAATACGCTAAAAATATTGGAATCCCATACCGTATAAACCCTTATTGGATCCCCATGTGTCGTATGGGGATTCAATGAGGGTTTACGATTCCAGTGTACTTAGCGTATTATGGATATTAGAATCCAATATATTCTATCGGCTACCAATAAAACTATATACGTGTTGGAATATCACGTTCAGCACAACATTTCTTTGCAACGCAGTCTCTCCTTGTGTGTATTTCTGAGTGATGAAATAAAAAATGTTGCTGTTGTCAAATTATGAATAAAGAAGCAAAACACTGGGCTTATCCATACCAAATATATTTAACATATTCCTGAACTGGAGGATCTGGCATTTACTGCAAAAGAAATTAAACTGCTTAGGACCCTCATTCAAAAACTTGATGTTTGAAAACAGAATGTGAAATACTCACCTTTTAATGAAAACAGCACCTGCTAGCTGCAGCCACATAGAAACTGCAAGATAAAAATTTGTGATTAGTTCGCGACAAGAAGCAATCCTTCACTAAGCAGGATAGATTCAAAATTATGTCTGTGTTGATTGCGGAAACATAAGCTTCAATGCCACTGCCACGGGTCATTCTGAGCTCGGTCAATTAAAAATACGTATCCGCTCGTCTGGCTTCACTATTCCTGCTTTGCACCAAACTAGAGTATCTGGAATGCTCACCTTTGAGGAAAAACGAACTGGTGCTTGCTTGCTTGTAGGCCGTGGAAACTGGAACAGAGATTTGCGATTAGTTGCGTCCAAGTAGCAGTTACTTTGAGTTGTCACGTAAAGTACACTAAGTCGGAAAGATTCAAAATTACATGCGCGGGACATAGAGAACCTCTTGCGACGTAACTGGGAACACGTCAATGTCGCCCGCGTGTATTACAGAGAAATAAGCTTCAATGCAGAGCCCCCAGTCGTTCTGAGCTCCGTCAATTAAAAATGCTGTACCGGTCGTCTGGCTTCAGTATTCCTGCTTTGGGAATCTGGAATTCTCACCTTTGAGGAACAACAAACTGGCACCTGCCGGCTCTTAGGCCGTGGAAACTGCCAGAAGGATTTGCGATTAGTTGCATTCAAGTACCAATTTCTTTGACCAGCCACCTACAGCACACTAAGCCGAATAAAATCAAAATTACATGTGTGTGATATAATATGCCTTTTGTGACAAAGCTGGGCACACGTTTTGTCGCCACCAGCAAAGCTTCAGCTTTCACTGAAGCTTGTTTTGCTGCAATACACGCGTGTAATACAGCAAAACAAGCTTCAGTGAAAGCGTCCCCAGTCGTTCTGAGCTCCGTCAATTAAATATGCCGTACCGCTTGTCTGGCTTCAGTATTGCTGCTTCAGAGCAAACAAGAAAATCTGGAATCCTCACCTTTGAACGAGAACGAACTGGCGCCTGCTGGCTTGTGGGCCGTGGAAACTGCAAGAGAGATTTGCGATTAGTTACACACAAGTAACAATTTTCTTGAGTAGCCGCCTACAGCACACTCAAAATTACATGCACGGGACATAGATGCCTCATGCCACGGAACCCCCTTCATCCTTGTTTTCCGTTAATTCTGCTCACCTTCGCCGCTTGCCTCCAATTTTTGTGCTACATCTCTAATCTCGATTCCCTGGTTGCCAAAGGCCATGCCATTACTTGTGCCAGGCACGGATCTGTCAGCTCCGCGACCGTCACTATTGTGGCATGGACGCCACGGCACCTGGGCACTTGATGTGTTCTTTTATTACTTTGAGCATGGCTGAAAACAGGTGGATGGGGTGTCTGGTATGCCCTTTGCTTATTTGCGGATCGTTCCGAAAACAGAGGGTAGGCCCTTCTGCGATCTGGGCGCACGCTAGGTATTTTACAATAGCTGAAATTGAACTCTGCAGAAATCTTGAAACATAACAAAAAGAATGTACATGCCAAAAGGCATAGCAAATGGAACACCCACCATATATCTATTTTCATTACTTGTCAGCAAGAAGCTGTCGTATATGTAGCCTCCCTTGCTTAAGCCGCTCCTCCCTATAGTTGGTGACAGGTCAAGAGCGCAGTGGAAGCTCCTCCCGTCCCTTTCCCCTTCAGCGGAGCGAACGGTGGAGAGGAGGTCGCCTCCTCTCCTGCGTTCGCTCTACTAAAGTGGAAAGAGGTGGGAGGAGCTTCCACTGCGTTCTTGACCTGTCACCGACTATAGTGTCCCGGTTGGGTCTCGTTCTGATGAATCGTCGGTGGAGACCCGAGCTGCGGTCAACATCAGATTAGACCTTTTGAGACAGAACCATATACTTGCTGAGCGGTAGTACAAACAAACGAATCTCGGGCATATCATTTATAGTGCGTTTTAAATTGAGAGGCCTGATGTAAAATGAGACGTCAATACTGACGCACCCCTTTTGCGAACATAAAATTTTGAAGGCCTTGTACCCCTCGCTAGGTGGACAAGGCACATGAATCCGGGGAGTGGACGAAATTCTTACCTTAACATCACGACTCAATGCCTATCCCCAGATATTTGACCACCACACTTTTAGAAAAAAAAATATTTCTTTAGAAGACACCGAGTCATCGACCACCCTTACAAAAGCCTGAACCGAGCATACTCGTAAAGCGGCTTGTTTGCTCCGTGCTGCCCCCGACTTAAAGACCGACCTACGGAACCATTTTCCGCAAGGTAGGAAAATGCCCCTCGCGCCCCTCCTCTTCTCACCCTCTCCCAAAAGTCACGTGATGGCAGGGGCTTCTTTCGTGTCGGCTTAAGCCCCTGCCATCACGTGACTTTTGGGAGAGGGTGAGAAGAGGAGGGGCGCGAGGTGCATTTTCCTACCTTGCGGAAAATGGTTCCGTAGGTCGGTCTTTAACTCGGGCTGACAATTTTTTTTTTAAAATGGAACCCACGTTTTTAGTTTCGGTTTCACTTGTTGAGGAAGGTGGATACTTTTGTAAAGCTTCCTTCCTATACGCTTCCGAGTCAACATATTTGCAATGGCCAACCCCCGGGCTTTGATTTTGCACTCCTTGACGAACGCTGAAACTCATATAGGCGGGCAATAGCTCACCTTGAAAATACTTGGTCTCGGTGGCCGAGAACAAACTCGTGTTCCTGATTGGCAGCCAATTGCTGCCGAGAATCGCTGCAAATATCCGAAAGAACCCAGTCTTAGTCTAATAAAAATGCTTTGGCCGGACACAGACACAAAAGCCTGACACAAGACCACTATAAAGATAGGAAATAGAATGTCTGTGAGGAATGAAACACACAACTCAGATAGGCATCAATCACTCACCTTGAAAACACTTGCCATGAGCGGCAAAGACAAACTTCTGGCCTTGATTGGCTGCTGCTTGCCTCCAAGACCTGCATGTATAAGAAAGAACCCGGTCTTAGTCAAACTTGGGTGTTTTTGCAGAAGAGAGACAACGAAATACTAATGCAAGACCACTACACATAGGAAATGGCATCCAAGAGGAATGGAACACAAAACTCATATAGGCGGGCAATACCTCACTTTGAAAATACTTGCTCTTGGTGGCCGAGAACAAACTCGTGTTCCTGATTGGCAGCCATTCGCTGCGAACAATACCTGCACATATCCTAAAGAACCCAGTCTTAGTCTAACACAGATGCTTTGGCTGGACAGAGACACAAAAGTCTGATACAAACCACAAAAAACAGGAAATAGTGTCTGCGAGAGATGAAAACAGACCCAGGTGGAGAGGCTCATTCTGTTTCACCCTAGCCAAATAGTGTAGCTCATTTTGCTAAAACAATGCATATTTGCTAAAAAAAAGTATAATATATATTTTGCCTCATTTAGCAGAGTTTACTGCCAAGGGTACCTGCACACCAGAACAAGTCACACCTAGTCACAGTTTTTTTTTCTTTTCTTTTGATAAGCGACAACAGAATCCTAAACGGGTGATGAAACAAAATATGAGCCCAGCAAGACAGGCTAGGCCGACAAATGAGGTTCTATTCTCGGTCACTTGTCATATTGGTGGGAATAGTAAAGTAAATGAAAATAAGGCAATCTCTCTTGCAGCCGACAGCTGCAAAACGAAATTCATATACCTCGATAAACGACCTCGAAATAAAATTGGGTGGTGGCCGAGTGGTTTAAGGTGAAAAATTTCAAACTTACAGACTGTGTAGTTCTGATTTAAGTCCTCCTGGTGTATATTTGTTCACCTATTAATTATATTTAAATTGTTTTTTTTTTCGATTTTTGAGGCACTAGCACATAATTTATACACTAATTCACCTTTAGAAGCGTTTTAATCATACTCCGCGGCTTCCTATACTATGTTTCACATTATGATGTACCGCAGAAAAGGCCACAAGCACGAACTCCTTGCTCTGGGGCAGATCTCGGCGGCACAAGGTCTCGTGCATTAAGGGCAGCTACCAACGCTATGAGCTT